>JAADWY010000132.1:0-57324 GCA_023336355.1 Pythium dissotocum | reverse complement strand
TGGTCACAGACGACCTCGGACCGCCCAGGACTGACTTCCCCGTTGTCCGCGCTGCTCAACCCAAGAACTGCCCTGTGCTTACAGGCCTTACAGAGACTCCTAAAAACCAGCAGATGGACTAGGAGACTAGATTTGAATGGGCCTTGGGCTCTTTTACACGCACTTCCTACACTACCTGCTCCTTGTCTTGGTCGCTTCGACCTCGGCTTCCTGGACTTGGTCCTTGAGCCGCAGATTCTTGAGTGCCCACCCCCTTCGCCGCACGCCAGAAGATCGCATCCATGCGGCCGCCGAAGATCCTGTTCTCCTTACTTCAGACCGCCGGTCCCGGTGGACCGGTTCGCTGCTGAGCAGACCGTCACTTCTGGCCCGCTGCTCCACCTCTTGACCCACACGACCACTCTTCTTCCGTCCCACATCTCCGCCAGATGGGTACGCCCGCTGGTTCCGGCAGACCCAGCGCCCGGTGCCGGTCACTCCCCCTTTGCAGCCTCGACGTCGTCCTCGACGTCTGTGCCGCCCCACCACAGTAGCTCGTACTCCTCGAGAGTGAACCAGCGTTCTTCACCCGCCGTCGGACCTGTCAGGATGTTCGCGAGCACCTCTGGTTCGTATCGGCCGGCTTGGTTGCGCACGCGCCGCCGCACGTACTCGGAGAAGAATACGCCCCTTGGCGTCCTGCGCAGCAGGGCACTGGTGTCGTCTTCGGCACCTGGCCTCGCAGCACGCGCAGCTCCCACTGGTACGCGGAGCTGCCTCTCGTCCTCAGTTGTCTCGTCCCTGTCCCCGGTCGCCTCGTCCTCGACTCCGGCCGCTCCTCCATTACCCCCGTCGTCAGCGGCGCGTCGGTCGCGCTCGTCTTCGTCGTCTTCGTCTTCGACTGCATCGTCGGTGGCTGGCGGCTGACACTCGGCCTCGAGTTCCCGTTGCAGTTCCTTCGACACCTCGTCCAGCACCGTCGTCGTCTCATAGCACGGCAGCAACATGGATTCGTGGACTATCACATCCCCACCGCCATCCAGTCTTCGCACCAGGAAGTTGTCGTATCCGGCGGCCTCCACGACTCTGCATGGACCGAGCCACGCGTGCCGCAACTTCGTGATTCCTCGTCCCCGCGGCGAAGACGTAGTTCCGGCGGGCCGTGCGATCGTAGAACTTCGCCTGCCGGGCTTGCTCGCGTCGGATCGCCACCTTCGCCAGACCCCACGACTCGATCAGCGTCGTCTGCAGCCGTTGGTGCCATCGCCCGATGTTCTCGACTTCCCCGCGCCGTACGTTCAACAGCAAGTCTCGCGGCGCCAGCGCTTCACAGCCGTGCATCTCTTGGAATGGTGCGAAACCCGTCGACGTGTGTCTCGCGGAGTTGTACGCGTACGCCAGAGCTGCCAGCCACTCGTCCCAGTCCGTTTGATGCCTGTTCACGTACATGGCCATCATGTCCTTCCACGTCCGGTTGAACCTCTCGACCAGGCCCATCAAGTTCGGACGGCAGCGCACGGGTGTCGTCTGTCTGGCCTGTAGGAGCAGCACCAGCTCGTGCACGATCTCGGCCTGCAGCTCGGCGGCGCCGTCGGTCAACAACTCCCGGAAGGGGCCGTGTTCGACGACCACTCGCTCCGCGATGAGACGCGCTACTGGCTCCGAGGCTCGCGTTGGCACCGGTACCAGGATCACCCACTTGGTCACGTACTCGGTGAAGGCGACCACGTACCGGTTCCCTCTAGGCGTCGCCGGTAACGGACCGGCAAAGTCCATCGCCCATCGATCACCCACGTCGCCCACGCGAAGACTCCGGAGTGGAGGCTTCATCCGTCGCGGTCGAACTTTGCGGCTGCCGCAGTCTTTGCAGCTGGCGACCCAGTCGCGAACGACCTTGGCCATGGACGGCCACCTAAAGTTCGAGCGGACGCGCGCCATCGTCTGCGGCCCCTTGAGATGCCCGGACCACACGCTCTCGTGACACTCCTGGAGGACTCGGGTCCACAGCGTCGGCGGCAGCAGGATACGCCAACCTTCGGTCGCCCACGCGTACACGACACGCCCACGCTTCTCGACTCGGACACCGCGCGCCACCCCCCGTTCCAGCGCGTCCTTGCATAGTGGGCTGTCCGCCTGGTGCTCCTCAATCTCTCGCTCTCCGACTTGGAGGCTTCCTTCGACGGCTGCAGGCTCGACATCCACGGCCGCTGCCGGGGCGCCGCCGATTGTCACCGCGCCAATTGGCGCCCTTGAAAGCGCGTCTGGAACGACGTTGTCATGGCCGATACGTCACCGTGAAGTCGTACTCCTGGAGACCGAGGGCCCATCGGTGCAGCCTTCCCCGCAGCTCTCGCGCCGGTATCAGCCACTTCAGGGCGTGGTGATCAGTCACCACCTCGAACCGTCGACCGTACAGGTACGGTCGGAAGTGCTGGATTTCCCAGACGACAGCTAGACACTCCAGCTCGGTAATGGAGTATTTCGCTTGTTGCTCGTTGTTCACTTTGCTCGCGTAGCCTACTGGTTGTAGTCAGTGGCCTTGATCCTGCATCAGAAGTGCGCCAAGTCCTATCATGGAGGCGTCCGTAGCCAACACGAAGGGACGCTCGAAGTCCGGATAGCAGAGGAGCGGACGCTCGCAAAACTCTGTCTTGATATTCTGGAAAGCCGCTTGTTGCTCTTCGCCCCATTCCCACTCCACTGCTTTACGCAGCAACTTGGTGAGCGGAGCCAGCTTGGAGCCGAAGTCCTTGATGAATCGCCGATAGTAGCCGGCGAGATGAACGAACCGCCGTACCCCCGTGATGTCTGCGGGTGCTAGTGAGTCGCGTACTGCCTGGACGAGTCGCTCCGTCGGCCGTACCCCCTGCGTGTCGAGCTCGTGTCCCAGATACTCAATACTTTGCGCCGCGAATGCACACTTGCGTAGCTTGATCGTGAGTCCGGCGTCTTCTAGGCGCGCCAGCACGGCTGCCAACTCCACCGCGTGCCTCTCGATCGAGCCACGGGAAAATATGATGATGTCGTCCAGATACACTAGACAACACTGCCATAGCATCCCTCGAAGCACGCAGTCCATGAGTCGCTGGAACGTGCTGGGCGCGTTACTCAACCCGAAAGGCATCCGCACGAACTGGAAGAGGCCTTCCCGGGTAGCGAACGCGGTCTTCGAGCGGTCCTCCATCGCCACGGGTACCTGCCAATACCCCGCCATCAAGTCGAATGTCGTGAAGTACCTGGCCCTATGAGAGATTCAGGGTGTCGTCGATTCTGGGCAACGGATACATACGTCCTTGACCGTCACCGCGTTGAGTGCACGGTAGTCTACGCAGAACCTCACGCTCCCATCCTTTTTCTTGACGAGCACCACTGGAAAACCCCACGGTCCACTACCGGGCTCGATCACGCCGTGCTTCAGCATCTCCTGGACGTTGCTCGCGATCTTCTGGTTCTCGGTGACGGAGTTCCTCCAACGCCGCTGCATGATCGGGGCGGCGTCCCCGGTCGGGATGTAGTGCCGGACCCCCGTCTTCGTCGCAGGCGGACACACCTTGTCGGTGGTCGCCACGCCCGGGAAACACCGTAGTACCAGCCGGATCAGTTCTTGGTCAGCGCCGACGAGATGGGCCAGGCGCGCTTCGTCTTCGTTGGACAATGGCGCCGGTTCTTCCGTGCGCATACTGTGCCACGCGGTCACCTTCTCACAGTCGAGCCCGCATTCCATGGTCAGCAGCTGCATGTCCTCATTCACGGGCACCCACGAACCCACAGCGTGCCGTGCAGGTAGCTTGACAGTCTTCCCGGACACGCTCAACACTGGTACACGAATGTGGCCGTGCTCGACCGTAGCCACCGTCGCTGGTAGCATCAAGCACGCCCACGGACTCGACGCCGGCATGAACAGACCCGTGGTGCCCTCTTCCGCCTCCACTGCGACGCTGACGGTGGTGATGGCTTGCGTAGGTACCTTCTTGCCTCGGGCCAAGCGGACTGTTCTTGATGCGGGACGGTCGTGACACGAGAACGGCAGTACCACCAACTTCTCGCTGTCGTAGTAAGTGGCTTCACTGGTCTGGAAGTTCACAACGGCGCCACGGCTCCACAGGAAGTCCTTGCCCAGAATGAACTCGTTTGTACACCCTTCGACCACCAGCGCGTCCAGGATCACTTCTTGCTCGTACGCTGTGAAGATCCGGAACCGCCACACGCCCAAGACACGCAGTTCTTGTCCTCCGAGGCCTTGGACGCTTCTCACGCTGGGCTGCTTCTTGAGTTGCTCTCCGTACCGTCGCATGTCGGGGCTGGCGATCGACACCGCGGCACATGTGTCCAGCTTGAGACCCTTCACGGTACCTTTCACTCGTACTCTGACTGTCGGCAGTCCGTCCTCACCGATGGTGAGTACCTTGGCCGGCGTCTTCACGGTCTCGCTCTGCTCCTCTTCTTCCAGGCTCCTTGCGCCCTCGCGCCACTGGTCTTGCTCGTCTTCGCCCAGTCGGCGGCCACCGAAGTCCAGGTGGGCTTTTCCCAAACGCAAGAGTTCCATCTCCACCTGCCGTTCGATCCGTTCTTTCTCGTCCTCGGGCCTGTCGCCGCTAGGCCGGCAAGGCCCGTGGGCATCTGTCGTCCTCGTCTCTTCCTCACTCGTCCTCTCTCCTTCCTCCGCCGTCGTCATCTCTTCTTCTTCGCCATCTGATCCTACTCCATCGCTCTCCTCGTCCTGGGCTGACTCGTCAGATCGCCTCGCCCCAGTGGTATGGTCGTCGTCCTCGGAGCCTGGTTGCCGGAACGCACGTCACCCGCACGCGCGTCCCAGGCTAGTTTGTCGGCTGCGCAGGCGGAGGGTTCGGTGGTGACGCGGCTGGAGGGGCTCCGCTGCCTGGATTCTGCCTCGGTGCTGGTGGTTCGCCGCGCTGTTGGCTCTGACAATTACGTCGGTAGTGTCCAGACTGGAGCCAATGCCAACACGTGGCGTCGTTCCTGGGAAACTTGTTCGGTCGACCTTCTCCTGCTTCCTTGCCTGGGCGTCGCTTGCCCCCCGCGGGCGGCTGGTATGGGGGCGGCGGGTACTGCGGCTGTGGCGGCATCATCGGGTAGTACGGCATCTAGAACGGGTACTGAGGCGGATACTGGGCATCCCATCCCATACGGATACGGCAGTTGCGGCATACCGACTGGTAGGGCTGCGGGCGGCTGCTGCCAGGGCAGCACAGCGCGTATCGGTGCTGGGTGTTCGCCTTCTTCCCCGGCTTCATTGTCGCTTTGGCCGTCGTCTCCCACCTTGAAGATCGGAGCCGGTGTCTCCTGCGCTCGAGTCTTCGCCGCCGCCCTCGGACGCTCGCCGCTCCCCTTGCGCTTCACGGCGCGCATGCCTTCTTCGGTCCACTCCTTGCTGAACACCTTCTCGGCGTGCTCCATCGCATTCTCGAGCGTCGGGAGCGGTGGGCCTCGAACGAAGTGCACGGCCTCGCTGCTCAAGCCTTCCATGAAGCTGTGTACGAGCGTCGCCTGCGGGACGTGTACCTTGTCGGCCAGTTTGCGGAGCGCCACGGCATAGCTCGAGAAGGTCTCGCCCGGCTCCTGGCGCCGGTGGTTCAACTTGGCCGTGATGGACCCTACTCTCCCGAGATCCGTACTGCGCACGCAGCAAGGCGTTCAAACGCGTGAAAGTCTTTTCAGCTGGCGCGGAACGCTGGTTGTAGTCAAGGAACCACTGCGCGGCGTTACCACGGAGCTTCGACCCGACGGCGAAGTACAGCGGACGCTGAGGCCATTGGCTCTCAAGCTCACACTCGTCGGCCTGCACTGCCAGTTCGATGCCGCTCAACCAGTGTTCCACCGCCACGTCGCCCTCGGAGTCGAACTCTGTGATGCGTAGGTTCTTCGCTCGAAAGCCTCGTGATCTTGGTGTCGCTCACGTGGACTCCTACGCCACGAGTGTCGTCGTCGCTTTCGTCGGTCTTGCTCTCGTTCGCCTCCGCGTCTGCTTCGGCTGCGGCCGCTTGGGTCGCGCGCGCTGGCTAGCTGTGCGTCTGGTGTCGGGTAGCCCTCGGCCTCAGTCTCGTCGCCGTCTCTGGCGGCGGTGTCGGCGTCTTCCACGTCGGCGTTGTTTGTTGGTGCGATCACCAGTGACGAGGGTGTCGTGTCCGTGTCCACGTGCAGGCCGGTCTTCTTCGTTGGCGCGTTGGTCTTCTTCTTGGGCGGCACGGTGGCTCTATATCAATGACCATCTCTGAAGGCCGTCGACACATTACTTGCCCCGATGCCAACGTCAAAAGAAAATTAGCCAAGATGGTTTGTACTACGTAGAAACTTCAGTTATAGACTAAAATATGAGATCAGAAATAGTAAATTACATAAATATGTCGCTTCATCGAAATCCACATTGAAGTGCTAGCCCGAGAAGAACCTTTCGACATGGTCAAATGCTTGATGATGCTGAGCGTTGTCTACCGATAAAGTTGTTCTGAAGCCTCTGTCACAGCACTCGTTCGTTGAAATTGATTGGATTTACACAGCAGCGGCTTACACTGACCACACGGATGGATGAGTTTGCTCTTCAAGCACGATTGCCGATGTTATCTTTCACTACAAGGCTAATCGCTCGGTGTGGTGTGTCACTCAGCCCTGCCTCTTGAACATCATGACGTAGCCCTGGAAGGAGTTGAAGCCTGTAGCACTACACGTCTTGCTCTTGAGCGCAACGAGCGCTTTGTTCACAGCCTTGATGAGCGTGCACTCGAGCCACACCTCGGTGCGCTTCTGCGCCATGTACTTCGGTGTGTCCTTGTATCGTGTAAACGCTTCCTCGTACTCTGACGCTGGTGGTACTTCAAACATTTGGTAGTCGCAGTTGAGGATCTCGTTGGGCATGTCTCCTTTGTGGAACTCGCGGCCTTCCGAGCCCAGCATGTAGTAGTGGAAGTAGTGGAGCCCTGCAGGAGGGTCCGCCGGGAGCGCGATCTCGTACGGGTCCGCGCACGGATTCGTCTTCAAGCTGTCGTCGTCCAGAAAGGACCAATACTCGTTGCCGTTGAGCCACGGGTGCGTCGGCGCCAAGTGCGTGAGGATCGTGTGCTTGATGCCGAGATTCGCCGCTGCGACGCCGTAGCCGAACATCTCGGACATCCACTCCGTCGACACCTTGCGGCTCTCGACCACGAAGTGGCAGTATTCGTCCACGAACCGACGCATATCCCGCGTGGTCATGATGTACGGGGGTCCAGTCGCCGCGTAGTACTCGAGAGCGTCTGCCTCCGACACACTGCCGCAGGGCTTACCGGCGCACATGTCGGTGAGCTTTCCCTTGCCGAACTGCTCGCCCCAGAAGCCGCTGCCGATGATCTTGATCCAGTCCTGCGCGAGTGCCACGCCGTCGCGCACTTCGTCCGTCACTGTGTGCGGGTCGCGCGAGCCCGCGTAGTACTTGGTCACGTTGCGACCAGTGTTCGCCTCGAGCGGCTTGAGCAGCATGATGTCGCCGTCCGTGAGCGCCATGAGCTCGTGCTGAATGGGCGGATCGGCATTCTGCACGTAGTGGCGCAGGCCGAAGGCCTTGTTGTACGCCGAGTACCAGTCCTTGCGGTCGGGCAGCGTCTGCGTGGAGAAGTCGGGTGTGAAGTGCACGCGGAAGTCGTAGTAGAACCGCGGCTCGGCCAGGATCTTCTTCTTCTCCCCCTCCGAGCAGCCCGAGATGATCTGGGTGATAGCGCCCTTCTGGCCGATGCGCGTGGCCGACTGCTGCATGACGGTCGCAAAGAGTAGACGGTTTTTCTGGCCGCATCCATTACTGAAGACGATATGGATATTGCTGCCATCGTGGTTGGCTGGGTACTGCAGCGACGGCTGCGGCGCTTGCGCGTGCGCAGTGGAGGCCACGAGTAAGAACGCAGCGGCGTGAAGCGGCCGCAGGAGCTGCATGATGGAGGGCGCTGTGCAGAATGTGAGGAGACTCTTGGGGCGTTGCTCACGGAACTCACACAAAGCAAGAGAGCGCGTTGGATACATATCACTATTGGCGGCGCCAATGGAGTCCATTATGGACCTCATTTTGGCATCATGTCTCCAGTATGAGTCAGAGGGCAAGAGAGGGGTAGGGATTCTTCCAGATACAGTGGACAGACTTTCTGCTATTTAAGTTCATTTGGACCTGCACAAAACTGACCTAAAAATGACCTAAATGACCCCGATGTCTTGTATAGCAAAATCCAAATCTATCTAATTGAGATATATATTGGTATGCGTGTACTGATATAATGAAACACTGCTGTCACCCAGGATTTCCTGCCGTCAGCTGGTCTTGGCGTCCTCGAACTCCCCGCTGCTGACCTCAAAAGTCAAAGACTCAAGAGTTCTGAGTTGTTCGCTGAACAGCTTGCCTGGCAGCCTGCCCGCCGTGCTTCATGACCAGCCTCTGAGTCACAGAGGCCCTCTGTGACTCACAGTCCCGTGTGGCTCCACGTGGAAAGATCTCCAACACGCGTCTATCACACTGGGTGTTTCAGTCAGACTCTGACCACGTCCTCTCTGTGAGGTTGAAACCCAAAGAACTCACACTGTGGGTTGGTGGTGATCGGACCGGTCTCCAGTTGGCTTCGCACTGGACCGTTCAGTTTCTGTAGGCTTCCACATTTGCGGGTTGCACTCCACCGCACCCAACGGCTCGTCAGCGTCTCCCTCCGCACGTGCACGTCTCCTTAGTCAAGCGCCACGCTCTCAGGCACCCAAAGGACAAGAAGGTACCCGCCGTGACATCCAACTTGTGAGCACCCACGATGCGTCGACCGAGCGCCATGGCGGCGCCGCCCATGCACCGCATCCTCTTGGCGATCCTCGCGTTCGCGGTCGTCACGATGGTGCTGCACACGGGCTTCATGTCGGCGCGTATCACTCGCAGCGGCCGAGAAGCGTATATACGCGAAGCTGAGGCGGAGGCCAAGCCCAAGGACGTGATCGCCTTCCAGAACGTCGTCGTGCTCGGCGAGAACAAGGCGGAGACTGACGCTCCTTTCGTGGCGACAAGCGCGCCTGTGGACGACATCATCACCACTGAAGGGCCCACCCCTGTCGCTACGAAGCAGAACGCGCCAGCCGAGACCCAAGCGGCGCCGCAGAAAGATCGCGATGCCGATGAAGAGCGACTGGCTGCGAACGCAGTGGAGCTCGCGAACGAGCAGCCGACGGAGCAGCCGACGCCGCCTGCGATGGACCCAGTGGAAGCTGCGCTACGTGCGAAGTTCCCGGGCAACTACGACGGCAGCCAGATGCACATCGTCTTCAGCAATAGCTGCTCGCAGCAGCATCGCCTGCTCTTCTCGACGGTGCTTCAGGAGTCTGCGACGCGTGTCGGCCAGAAGGGTCCGATTACGCAAGTCATCTCGGGCTGCTCCGAAGAAGAGAAGAAGAAGGTGCTGGCCGAGCCGCGGTTCTACTACGATTACCGCGTGCACTTCGCGCCGGACTACTCGAGCAAGCCGCAGCCTGGCATCGACGACTGGTATCTCGCGTACAACAAGCCGTTCGGGCTGCGCCACTACTACCAGCACGCCAACCCGCGAGTGCAGCACGACATCGTCACGATCGTCGATGGCGATTTCTACTTCTACGAGCCGCTGCGTGTCAACACGGGCCGCAGCTTCACCAAGTTCTACAAGGGCACGCGCGACCCGGTGACTGTGACGGACGAAGTGCGCGACGGCGTGGCGCTCGCGCAGGACTGGACGCACATCATCACGGGCGGACTGTTCCACGACGACCGCGCTTCCAAGATGTGTGCCGGCCTTCCGTGTGCCAGTGTGACCCGGGACGAAGCACTCGAATACTACTCGGGCACGGGCCCGCCGTACATCATGACGCACCACGACTTTGCGTCGTTTCTGGACGATTATTGCAAGTTCGTGGTCGAAGGACGCAAGGTCTCGACAGACTGGATGACGGAGATGTACGGCTACTCCGTCGCGGTGGCCAACCACGGCATCAAGCACACGATTGTGACGAATCTGGGTGTCACGCACCCATACGCGAACGGCCACGAGTACTGGTCGTTCCTGAACGATACGGAGATCAAGACGAATCCGTGCGCCGACCCTGTGAGCATCGTGGCGCCGGCAGCGCCGCCCATCACGATGCACTTCTTCCACCTCTACTTTGTGAACGACAACCGACGCTACTTCTACAAGCGCACGGTGCCGGACGACATCATCAAGTGCGATAGCCCGCTGCTCAAGATCCCAGACGCGTCCGACTACGAGCGCATCCACACGCTGTACGACGACAACCCGACATACAAGCAGCGCAAGTACCACGAAGTGTGGATGTCGTGCACCATGCACAAGGTCGTGAACCACGCGGCGCTGCTCATCAAGGAGGCGATGTGCAAGACCGGCTTCAACGCCTACCGCAGCTTTGAGATGTTCCAGCCTGTGGATAAGTAGCCGCGCTGTAGAAATGTAATCTTAGTTCATAGAATGCCGATACGCAGGCAGATCCAGATCCCAGATTCCATCGACGTGAGCATAGCTTTGAGGCGTTCTCTGGAAGCACTCAGTCCTCATTTTACGTGGTCCACATACGAACTTCAACATGTCTGTGATTGGCTAATATCTTGCGGTACAGTGTACCGGCGCTCCACGTCGGACAGCTCCGTTTCCCGGACGTGTTTTGCCTCTTCAGGTTCCACTTCACGTTGCAATCTTTCACGCCGGTCTGGTCGTCGACCACCACACCACACCGCCGCAGACCCTCGCACTTTGGAATCGCCCTCCTCCCGCACAGCTCCTCCCCGTCGCATTCCATTTCCATGTCGCTGCAGACCGCGCTCCGCAAGGCCGCGGCGCCCGCGCGCGTCGCCGGCCTGTCGCGCTCGCTCGCCACCGCGTCGTTCAGCGGCGAGTACCTGTCCGTCGAGAAGGGCGCCAACGGCGTGGCCGTCGTGCGTCTCGACGACAAGGCCTCCAAGGTCAACACGCTCAACGCCAACATGACCTCGGAGATCGTCAAGATGCTCGACTCGGTCGAGAGCGATCCGAACGTCAAGTCGGTCGTGCTCATCTCGGGCAAGCCGGGCTGCTTCATCGCCGGCGCCGACATCGGCCAGCTGCGCGCGGCCCAGACCGAGGCTGAGATCAAGGCGCTGTCGTCGAACGGACAGCAGTTCCTCAACCGCATCGCCAACTCCAAGAAGCCTTTCGTCGCGGCTATTGACGGCTCGTGCCTGGGCGGCGGCCTCGAGGTCGCGCTTGCGTGCCACTACCGTATCGCGTCGCAGAGCAAGAAGACTAAGCTCGGCCTGCCAGAGGTGCAGCTCGGTCTGCTGCCAGGTGCCGGCGGCACCCAGCGCCTTCCTAAGCTCGTGGGTCTCCGCACGAGTCTGGATATGATGCTCACGGGCAAGAACATCCAGCCAGACCGCGCTCGCAAGATGGGTCTTGTGGACCAGGTCGCCGACTCGTTCGCGCTCGAGGGCGCTGCGATCGCCGCCGCCGAGCAGCTCGCGTCGGGTAGCCTCAAGGCCAAGAAGAAGAGCAAGGACCTTGTCAGCAAGATCCTCGAGGACACGCCGCTGCGCTCGATCGTCTTCCAGAAGGCGGGCGAGGCTGTGCAGAAGCAGACCGGTGGCCACTACCCGGCCCCGAACCTCATCCTTGAGTCGGTGCGTGCCGGTGTGGAGGGTGGCCTCGCCAAGGGCCTGGAGGTCGAGTCGTCGAACTTTGCCAAGCTTGGCGTGACCCACGAGGCCAAGGCGCTCATGAGCATCTTCTTCGGCAGCACGGCGCTCAAGAAGAACCGCTACGGCACCCCTAAGCAGCGTGTGAAGACCATGTCGGTGATCGGCGCCGGTCTCATGGGTGCGGGTATCGCGCAGGTCTCGGCCGCCAAGGACATCCGCGTGCTGCTGAAGGACCGTGACGCCGCGGCCACGTCGCGTGGTGAGAACATCATCCGCGACAGCCTCGAGCAGAAGGTCAAGCGCAAGCGCATGAGCATCTTCGAGCGTGACGCGGTCATGGCGAATGTGATCGCGCTCTCGGACGAAGACGAAGTCTGGAAGGCGCACATGAGCCAGGCCGACCTCGCCATTGAGGCCGTGTTCGAGGACATGTCGCTCAAGCACCGCGTGATCAAGGACCTCGAGCAGTACCTGCCAGAGCACGCCGTCGTGGCTACCAACACGTCGGCGTTGTCGGTCGCGGAGATTGCGAAGGCCAGCAAGCGCCCGCAGAACGTTATCGGTATGCACTACTTCTCGCCTGTGCCAATGATGCCACTGCTGGAGATCATCCGCCACGAAGGCACGTCCGATGAGACCGCTGCCAAGGCTGTGGACGTCGGTCTTCGCCAGGGCAAGACCTGCATCGTCGTCAAGGACGTGCCAGGCTTCTACGTGAACCGCTGCCTCGGCCCATACATCGCCGAGACGCTTTCGCTGGTGGAGGCTGGTGTGAACCCAGACCACCTCGACAAGATCGTCAAGAAGTGGGGTCTCCCTGTCGGCCCGATCACGCTCGCGGACGAAGTCGGCATCGACGTCGCGTCGCACGTGAACCACACGCTGTCGGCGGCGCTCGGCGTGCGCATGGTCGGTGGTGACCCGAAGCTCTTCGAGGAGATGATCAGCAAGGGCTTCCTCGGTAAGAAGTCGGGCAAGGGCTTCTACGTGCAGCCAAAGTCCAAGAAGGAGAAGAAGGTGATCAACTCGGAGGCGCTTGACATCGTCAAGAAGTACCAGAAGACGGACCTGAAGCTCTCGGACGAAGACTCGATTAACCGCCTGATGGGCCGCTTCGTGAACGAGGCCGTGCTCTGTGTGCAGGACGATATCATCGCGTCGCCGACCGAAGGCGACATTGGCGCCGTCTTTGGCATTGGCTTCCCGCCATTCATCGGCGGTCCATTCCGCTACGTCGACCGCATCGGCAGCTCCAAGTTCAACGACATGCTGCTGCGCTACGCCGACAAGTACGGTGAGCAGTTCGCGCCTGCGCCGCTTCTCCAGGACATGGCCAAGACCAACAAGAAGTTCCACGACAACTAAACCAACGAGGTGCTTCCGCGTGAGACCTCGAGCGCTCGTGATGAGCAGCTCCATCTCTTCTTTTTCTATTCTCCTATTCCTGATAGTTCGATTAAAATCCAGCTCATACAAATTGCGCATTTCCCAAGTGCCAACTTCTGCTGTCTTGTCTTGGGTGGTTTGGTGTGTCTGTCCGCCTTTCTCTCAATCTCAGCGGATCTGGCGCGAGTGCACGCGTTGCTCGCGCTCCTGGCTACGACGACGCAGGTCCTCCACGCGCTGCATCTTCTCGTCCAGCTCCATGAGCTGCTGGACTTTGAAGCCACCACTCGGTTCCTCGCTCGCCGACTCGAGCAGGTCCTGCTTCATGCGTCGAGCAAGCGCTATCCGCAGCGCATTGCGCTTCTCCTCCGCCTCCGACTTCTTGAGCTCCTCAGATGTCACGTTCTGGAGCTTCTCCACGAGCTCTGGCGGCTGCATCGATACGACCAAGTCGAGTGTCAGACTCTCTTTCAAGTGATCTGCTGGACAAGCAAGTAGACTTTCAGGGACGCACCGGCTCAGGCGCCGACACCTTCTGCTCCTGCTGGTACTCCTTGAGCTGCGCCTCGCGCTCCTTCTTCTTCTTCTCGAGGATGCGGTCGCGCTGGTGGCGCAAGTACTCTTCACGGCGCTTGATCTCGTCGTCCGGGATCTCCGCCTAAATAGCCACAGTGTTAGTAAAGATATGGTATGATTGCTGTTGAGGTTGCTACAGTGACCAAACGCACCGAGCTCTGCAGCTCTTTCTGCTTGATCTTGTTCTCATGGAGCGCCTCTTTGTTTCGCTTCACGAGCTCGGACGCGCGCTGCTTGGTGTCTTTGATCTGCTGCTGCACCTGCTCGGGCGAGAGCCCCTTCTTCTCCGGGCCGCAGTCGTACTTGTCTTCAGCTACCTTGGACGCCACTGCCGCGAGCCGCAACTGCTCTTCCTGCACTGCGAGCGACATGGCAATGGCTGCCTCCAGCTCGGCCTGTTCCATTTCCTCCTGCTTGTACAGCACGCTGAGCTCCATGAGATGCGTGTCCATGTCGTTGTCGTCGCCATCCGTTGTGTCCTGAGCCTCTAGATTCTCATCGCGAAGCGCCTTGATGGCCTCGAGATCCAGCTCCAAGTTGCGCTTGACCATGAGCTTCTTGAACGTGAGGAAGTCGTCCATGGCCAGGATCTGGTTCACGACCTCCATGCTGATATCGGTCGAGTGGCGGCCGCGCTCACAAATGTCGGCAAAGTCGGACGCCGTGAGCCCGATCTCCGCAAGATTCGAGCACAACACACCCTCCACTATGAGGGACAGATAGTTAGAATATGGAGGCGAACCCTCAGACGTTCAGTAGAAGACGTACCGACTTCACGGAACTGGAGATGGAGGTCCGTGTAGATGAACTTGTTCTCGTCGCTCGTGTCGAAGCTCGCGCAGCTCTCGTCGATGAAGCACATGACTGGCACCTCCCACGCGGGTGACCGGAAGAGATGCATGACGTAGTCAAAGACCCAGTCGCTCTCATCGCTGGAGAAGTCGACGGCGCTCATAGTTCGCAGGGATGAAGGGGGAAGAGTTGGAGTAGGAGTGGTAGGGAAGATGCCCGAATGAATTAGGGACGGAGTGAACGTTGCGATGGCGATGGCGATGGCGACGGCCAAGTCTCGGAATAGAACCCCCAGGGCCTTCTATCCGGAGACAACCACCTTTGGGCGCGTTGTAACCAACACACCGGTTGGGTGCGCAATGCCATCAACTTCAACGTCTCCATTTCGTACTTAGCAGGATGAAGGCTGCAGTTTGCTAGCTCTAAAGATCCCGACAGTACGAAGATATTGACCGCAAGACAGCCAGCCATTCTCTCGACATCAACGCCTCCAACATCACCTAGATTCAGTTGCTGATTGCCAGTCGAGGACGGCTCAGATAGAAACACGTCTGAGGGGGTCGTAGCCAACCAAGAACCCTTGTATCCAGCATCGACGGGTCCCATAGTTCGCTGACGCATGGGCAACTCCAAATGTGTCAAGTGTGTCAAATGCAATGGCATGTGATCTAATGCTCATACTCGTCTCTGCTGCCTCTCCACTTCTCCAGCACTCGGCATCAGTGTCAATCACATTGGAGTTCTACGGAATGGCTACACAATCAACTGTCATATTGTTTTGTCTTTTGCAGTGCGGCCGTGTGATTGAACGTCGACGAGCTCGAAAAATGGCAGCAAGCAGCGCGGCATCGACCGCCAAGGCGTTCATCTGCCAAGTGCACCAAGCTGCACGCACGTCGCAGGGGCTCACGCCCACCATCCATGGCACGGACTGCAGTCGCTTCTGGCTGCAGGGCGTGGTAGTGAGTGTCGCGACTGATGGCGGGCGGTGCGTCATCGACGACGGCACGGGCGTCGTCCACATCGACCTGCAGACCTTCCGCAAGAGCATCCCCGCAGGCATGGGCCAGTCATTGCGTCCAGGTAGAAATCCACTTTTCATCCAAGTATCTGGTCAAGCAGTTCCATACTGACGTGGCTGTGATTATCTGTAGGCGACTTGGTCATGGTCATCGGCCCGCTGCTGCGGCGTTCGTCCACGACGTCGCTGTCGCCTCTAGCATTCAGCGACCAGGACAGTGAGCCGCCTGCACACGCGGTATTAGCACACCAAGTCATGAACGTGTCAGAAGAGCCCCAGCAAGACGCAATTTGGTTTTTAGAGGTCGTGGAATTTTGGAGAAACGCGATGGCATGAGTGTCTCCACGTTGGTCTTGCTGTCTACGTCGCCTCTGGGTCTGGTCTGTTTCTAGGGTTCATTTTGTTTCATTGTTTTTGGTTTGTTTTTTCAGACACGTCTCGAGCTCAAAGACCGACACGCAGTCCGTTGTTGCCGATGAAGTAGTGGTGCTTACTCGGCCTTTGGCTTGCCGGCCGCCGCCGACGCCGTGGTCGCTGGGGTCGCCGGGCCTGGGACTTCGCGTGGGATCTGGCGGTACGCAGCGATGTCGTCGCCACCGAGACAGTAGTCCAGCAGCGCCACGAGGATCGCCACGAAGATGGCGATCACCATGATGCCAGCCAACACCGCGAGCACCGTGTTCTCCGCAGCCCACTCCTGTCAAAATCCAAACGAGCAGAGTCAGAGTCTGCAACAACCCAATGAAATGGACATGAAGACGTACCACGACGGTGTCGATCAGCGTCGAGAAGAACGTCTCATCCGGAATTGGTCCGATGGACTCGGCCTTCTTCCAGCCCGAGTTGGAAAAGTCCACGAAACTATACAGCAGAGCAATCACAGATCACACGTCAGTGAGATACAAGCAGAATGAGCTCCACTATGGAGGAAGGACATACGCCTGAACGGAGCGGCCACCGCTGTACTTGTACACGATACCCTCGCGCACGTAGAAGAGCGTCGGGTAGCCGTTCACGCCGAAGCGCGAGCAAACGCGGCGGTGCACCGTGCAGTCAATCTACAGGCATTAACCAGTGTCAGTTCTTGCATCCCTAGGTATGAACGCCACACCGAAATCCAATGACCGTACCTTGCCCACACGGGTGTCGCTGCCGCTGTCCTGGAGGGTCTTGCTCAGGCGGTGCCACGTTGGCGTCTACAGAGCCAGCATTCAGTGTGAGTAGCTGCTTATCACCACTGGATATCATCACAAAGTAAACGCACCAGACGCTTGCAGTGGCCACACCACGGCGCATAGAACTTGAGGATCCATGGGGTGTCGCCGTTCTTAACCAGCTCTTCAAACGAGGCAGACGTGATGTGGACCACGGCGCTCGAGCGCTCGGCCTCCGCCTGCTCCACGGCCGCACGCTGGCGCTGCTTGACTGCGCTCAGAAGCAACACGATATATGTAAGAATGCGATCGAAGCAAAGATCCGACAGACTGGCAACGCACTGAATTCGTCCTTGGACAGCACAGCCTCCGAGAACTCCGTCTGCACAGCGACACACAGACAAATAGAGGCGTCAGTGCTTCTCATACTCGCCACTGTCTGCCTGGTATCGACAGGACACGCACCTTGTAGCCGGCGGTGGCGAACTTGGCCATGTCGGCGACCTCGCGGCGGCTCGCGTAGTCGTAGAAGCGGCCGGCCGTCACGACCTTGAGCGTCGGGTACGACTGCACACTGAAGCGCTCGCAGATGCCGCGCTCCTGCGTGCAGTCCACCTTACCCACGCGCACGTTCGCGCCCTGCACACCGCATCAACACACTATGAGTTACGCGTGGTGACGATCTCTAGTGTTCGCTGGCGTCTGCGTACCTGGATGTTGTCGTCGACAGCGAGCTGGTCGAACAGTGGCGCGAGCTTCTTGCAGTGGCCGCACCATGGCGCGTAGAACTTGACGAACCACACGCTGTCCTGCGTCAGAGTGTCGAACGTCTCCTCCGTGAGCTGCACGACGGACGAGTCCGCGTCCGCCGCGACAGTCTACAGCGCACACAACCCACACAATCACACACATCAGCCTACACACCACACACACCACACAGACTGCATCATATATGACGCCTACGGCCGCGAAGAAGAGCAGCACAGCCACGAGCGTCACTGGGAACTGCATGGCGTCTCCTGATGAATCGGTATTGTCGTCCTTGGGGCCGCGCGTTCCGTTCAGAATGAAGGGGGCAACTCCAACTCACATGGCGAGACAGTTCGTAACAGACATAAACCAGAGAATCCCAGTTCTTAACAATAATACTTATCGGCTCTCCAAAATGGCTTCATACCGCTTCGTGTCTTCGGCCAGCAGCTCCTGAAGCTCTTGACGCTTCTGCGTCACGTCATTCGCCGCGAATGCGTCCTGTGCGATCAGTGCAGACAAGCCATCATCTGTGGCCTCTCGTGGGACGAGGAACCCGCCTTTGTCGTCGATCTCTTCCTCGGTCTTCACCAGCATTTCGGCGAAGTTCTTGAGCATTTCCTGCGCGTACTTGAGCACGTACACGCCGCAGTCGTAGCTGTTTCCTTGTATCGGAGCACGCACTTCCACGGACACGATCTCAGACGACCGGTAGGTGTTGGAACTCGACACACGTTCCCACTCAAAGCTCAGGAATCTTCACAACACAGACATGAAGCCAACAGTCAGAGCGAGTTCCTCAGTCGTCAACCGTGCAAGAGATTCGTACGATTTCAGGTTCCGCTGGATCGGAGCGCGACTGTGGTAGGCACCCAGAGGATCCAAAAGCGCGATGCACGTTTTTGGACCAGGATCGTCCTAGCGAGCAAATGTTAGTCGACACTCGAAGCCAAACGCAGCACTCGCAAACGCACCTTCTCACCGTCGGCGTTGCCCGCACACTTGGGATTCACAATCACGGCCAGACTCCAGTGCATGCTACACGTACACAACATTTGCATGTCAGAGTGTGCCTCTTTCCAACCCTTCAAGCATTCCACAGTACCACGTACTCCTTGTTAATCGGGATGAAGATCAGTGAGCGATTGAAGAGATCGCTCCGTGTCAGCCACGTCGACACGTTCTTGTAGCCAGCAAGCAGGCGGTCCTTGAGCAGCAGACCGCGACCAGCGCGAAGACGCGAGTAGAAATGGGAGCTGAGAAACAGCACATTCTGCTTCAGCAGCTCGTTTTCCGCATAGTCTTCAAGAAGCAGACGCCTGCGCAAGAGTACGAGGAATGGTGTCAGTCAGGAGCGACGCAAGACAACAACACAGTAACAATACCCACTTGAGGTAGTAGTCGATGATGTTGTCGTTCAGGTACTCGGCGGGCTGGAGGCGACTGATATCGGAGCGGGTGATGGTGACAATGTCCACATTGCACGGAGGCAGTGGATATGTCAGCTGCGTTGCGTCCATGTCGTCGTCTGCTTCTCTTCGCCTGCGAACATCCCACATTTGTATTCAGTATGGTTGCCGACCAGACCAAAACTTGTTCATTAGAGGCGTACCGGCGAGTACGCTTGGACTCTTTCGCTGGAGCCGATGGTCGATCCGTGAAGATGTAGTGCCGATCGTTGTCAAGCATCGTGTCTGCAAAGGGGCGGACTTCGTCGAGCGTGCTCCTGTGTAAGCATCGATTAGCACATCCACAGCTGCAATTGGCCACCAGGACGAGGGAAACCACGTACATCAGTTGAATGTCGATGCCGTGAGGCTGGAAGACGTCGTCCAGAGTCGCCAGCATGCTGCCGTTCTTGTCTTCATCTCGTGCCACAGCGATGAAGAATTGCTTCGATCTTGACTCCTCGGACGCTGAGCACAAAGAGCACAACAAGTGTTACCGAGTTGCCCAGACCCGAACACTGGAAAATTAGATACGTACTTGGGGCCATTGGGTCGTAAAACTCGCGCCATTCCGCCTTCTTCATCGCGTCCGGAATGGGGAACTGAAAGGCAATGAATGAGGTCATCGACATCACCTTGCCGGCTCGATCGGTCTTGTCATACTCGCCCGCTTGGCTCTCGTCCAATCGATAAACCCTAGTACGAAAATACTTTAGCCACACTACAAATCTACTACGAGTTGACGACTGGAGGTGGACTCACCTGACGTTCTTGATCTTGCCGAAGGGAATCTTGTACTCTCGTTCCAGGGGCCACTTGGAGCCGACGCCTCTGCAGACAATAGCAACGTCAGCTGCCTCCTTGGGGACTTAGAAACACCAGAGATGAACTACTTACCGAATTGAGCGCAGCCACAGGCACTTTTTGTGGATGTGGAAGTCGAGGCGGCACGTGCGATTGCCAAACCAGACTCGGTACCCTTCCATATCGGTGATCAAATCACGTCGCGCCTCTCCTGGACCCAGCTCACTTCGCTCGTTGGCGTCCACTTCATCCTCGTCCACCACGGGAAGAGCAGGCGTCGCTTGCGATTCTTCTTCTTCTTCTTCTTCTTCTTCTTCTTCTTCTTCTTCTTCGTCGTCGTCGTCGTCCGAGTCGGCTAGTTGAATCGGCATATCTTCCGTGCCTTCCTTGTTTTTCTCTTTAGAAGCACGAGTATTTCGCCGTAGAGACAGCGCCGCCAAGACATCTTTCGAGCTGCCGTCATAAGATTTTCGCGAAGATGCAGACTGGGCAGTCTTCGTCTTCGACACTCCATCATCGCTGTCGTACATTCCGTACGTATTGCGAGGCTGACGGCTGCCCAGACGAGTAGAAGTTCGCAGGAGGGGGCCACCCGAAGTCGAAAAAGACGACGATAAAGGCCTGGCCTTGAGTTGCAGCGAGCGATCCGCCAGCGTGAGCTCGACGCGGCTACGCTTGGGTCTTTCGGAGGACGGCGAGTCCTGGTCTCTCTTCAGCCGTACGGGCGCCTTCCACTCATCCCGCAGTAGCTTCGGCTTGCTAGCTGCAGCTGACGCGGAGGAAGGCGTCGCTGTCGACCTCGTGTAGGATGATCGTGCTGCGGAGGCAGAGGGCGCGCTGGCTGTTTCCAGGGACGTTAGGACTCTTCTCGGGGGTTGTGACATCTGCGATGGCGCCGTTTTCGCGCGCATGCGTGCCGCCGGCCGTAGCAGACGATCTACAAATGGATCTTGTTTGCTTGGTGGGACCAACAACTAGAAGTGACCAGTGAAGGAAACAAGTCAGTCGCTGCGCTTGTACCACCACCAGCTACACATCCAGGTAAGACGCCAACCCCCTCACCTTCTTCAGTCGTTTCTCCTCGTCGTTCACCTCGATCTTCGCTTCCTCCTCCTCTCGTGACTGCATAATCGCAGCACCTGGTTGGATGATTCTGCGCGGCTGGATGTACTTCGCTGGCGCCTCGCCGCGTGCATTTGCGGACGGCCGCTGCCCGGGCATGTGGGACCGGTCGCTGAAGTCAAAATCCGGTTGCTCTTGCCGCAGCCGCCTGCGTGACACCACCACACTATTAGCCTCTCCCTCTACGCTATCGTTAAACTCAATTTATGGCACGTACCCGATGGCGCTGACCGCCTTGGCGCGTTCAAACGCCTGCGTCTCGACTGCGCTGCCGCGTCCGTCGAGGCCATCGCGGGAGTTTTCTACGCCGCCGCCGTACACACGGCGCTGCACGCCGAATTTACGCTTCTTGCCGTTATCTGGCGTGTGGATGTCGTCATAATCGCGTCTGCTGAGCGACGCCATCGCGTGCAGAGCCAACTAACCGACGAGATGTCCGCGTTGGCGTTCGTCCCCATCAACTGCACCCGCGTGCCAACGGGAAAATGCGCCAACACCTAAAATGACGATCGAAACCGGTTTCATACCGGTATTAGTTAACGTTTTTGACTCGGCAACTTGCCTCGACGTGGCTTTAACAAATCAGTCCCTGATTCTGGGGTTCTGCTACTAATCCGTCCCCAGAACATTTTCGTCAGTCTAATCAGTCCCTCACGAGCAAATCGAGAAAAAATGGTGCTTATCTTGGCATTTTTACCTTGTTTTGAAGCAGAATGGGCCGAACAAAACCGTTTTGGGGACTGATTAGAAGTTGTGCGTGACTTTAGGGACCGATTTGAGTATGCAAATATGTTTCGGAGACAGATTAGTAGTAGCACCCCAGAATTAGGGACTGATTTGTTAAAAGGCCTGCCTCGACAGGTTAACCGAGTGCCTCAATTAGCGCGCGAAAACTATCGACAATAATGGCGAGTGGCGACGGAGCTGCTGGGAATGCGAGCGCCTCCAACGCGCTGCCGCCCGGATGGATCCTGCGCGTGTCGCGATCCAAGGGCAAGGTCTTCTACTACCATTCAGCGACGCGAGTGACGCAGTGGATGCGGCCCACGCACGAGCCAAGCGAGATTGAGACTGAAGACGCCTCGCCTGCCAATGACAGTCCCAGTACGACTGAAGCGCCTGCGCTGGTCGCCCCACCAGTGCCAGACAACAAACGCAAGCGTGGCGATATCGAGAAAACTGTGGCTGTGAATGAAGTGGTAGAGAGTGACGACCGCTATGCGGCGATCGCGCGATGTATGCGCGTTGGCGCCTCCGGAGGCGATCGGACCTTCTCGCCGTGGGGCCACCAAGTGGACGCCGTGCACAAGCTGCTGGCGGCGCTGGACGACGAACCGCATACGAGCCGATTTCTGCTGCAGCACAGCACAGGATCAGGCAAGACCGTCACGATCGCGGCACTGGTAGGCAAGCCATGCCATCGTTTTAACCGAGTTTTGTAACTGATATATTCTGGCTTGCAATACAGGCGCACCAGTTGCTGTACTTCCAGGACCAGCGCGGCCAGCGCTTCCACTCTGTGCTGCTGCTGATCGACCGAATCAAACTGGACGAGCAGGTCGGCGACTCGGTCGAGCGGTTCCTGCGACGCAACGGCGTCGACGCCGTCCACCGCGCCAACAGCATCGAGCACCTGGCGAGTCTGCTGACGTCCAAGGGCGATGGCGTCGAGTCCTCGCCGCAGCGTGTGATCATCACCACGATCCAGAAGATCGGTCTTCTCGCCAAGAATCCAGTGCTGCTGACTCGTCTTTTGCACGGAGATTCGCAGTCGGATCCAGCGAAGCGAGACTTTTCTCGGGTTGCCATCATCACCGATGAGGCGCATCGATCGCACACAGCGGCAACGCGGCAGACTCTCGAACTGGTCATGAACGCAGGCGAGTCAGACAACGATTCAGAAACGAAAGGAAGCAGCGTCACGGTACGGAGACCGTAGGATGTGGTGGCGTATTGCCCAACGCTGACCAATCAATTGTTGTGGTTTACTAGTTTGTAGGCTTTACGGCGACGCCGAACACGGAAGCACTGAAGCTGTTTGGGTCGAGCACAGTGTCGAACAGCACGCTTGAGCCCTTCCATTGCTACTCGATGTCGCAGGCCGTGGCTGACGATCGAATCGTCGACGTCCTCCAAGACTACGAAAGCGTGCGCTGCGAGATCGAAACGACGGTCCCAGAGTCAGTCAAGACGCAACTGCTCAAATGTGGCCGCATGCGCTCGGTGATCGAGGCAGCGAGTGACGATATCGAGGTGCTGAAAGCGAAAGGCGCCTTTATGATGGCCGACTTTCAAAAGGCAAAAGCCACGTGGAAGCGTGCGAAGGTACGTCATCCTCTGCTAGTCGACTCCACTGACAGGGATACTAACAGTGCACATCGTCTAGTGTATGGTCGTCACACGCAGTCGTCGAGATGTCGTGCGATATTACGAGCTCATCAAAGCCTACATTCGGAACAAGTAAGTATTGCCATCACAAGCTCAGGCTCATTCACTTGCATGGCTAACTTTGGTCCCCATGTAGAGCTGCTCCTTGGCGTGTGTTCGCTGTTTTCAGCGGGGCTATCACGGTGGGAAGTGACAGCAGCATGCCTGGCGTGAGCGTGACAGAGCAGTCTCTGAATCCGAAGCACGCGACGCTCGCCTCCAGCGACATTGTCATCGTCTGTGACAAGCTCGATACAGGATACAGTGACCCGCTCTTGGCTCGCATGTACATTGATCGCTACTTGCGTTCAAGCGGACAGGCCGTGCAGTTGCTCAGCCGACTCAACCGCAAGCATCCAGACAAAAAGCAAGTGCGCGTCGTCGATTTCGCGAACCACGTCGCGCAGATCCGACGCCACTTCGCGACGTTTTGGCAAGAGGCGAAGTGCCGCGGAACTGAAGACACCGAGATGAGTCTGGCCGACTTGCGCACAGCAATCATCGTCGTGTGTGATCCGTTTGTTCCGTGGGAGGTGGATCTAGACAGCCCCAAGCAAATGCAAGACAGAGTCGATTCACTCGCGCACACCGTGGACCGCGACGCCTTCCAGCAACTACACGAGGCGTTGAAGGTCGGATTATCTGCTTGGGACACTCTCTCGCACAGCGATGAGTGCCGTGTTGCCGAATCGCTGTCGCCATTGAGGTACGTTGTTTTTGATGTTAATGGTAGCCCATTTTGTGCATGGGCTCACGAAAAAGGCAAATTTTGTCCATCAGGCGGCGCCACTTTAGCTCCCTCAAGAGCCTAGTGGAACAGGCATTGGATGCCGACAGCGACGATGGTGGTGTGGATGTGGACGAGGTGATTCGCAAGATGAAGACGCGAGCTCAGGAATACACGACTCAATACAGAGGATCGATCGACCCTATGCAACTGCATACAGACGGCAACGAAGCAGTGCGAGTGGAGACGAAGAAGATGAAGAACACAGCAAACAGTACAATTGATCTGTCGACATATGAACAGCTACTCGCTCTGCTTGGTGAAGTCCAACACCCGACCAACAAGCCCAAATCCAGTCATGCACCACCTGCACTCCGCGACTTCACAACTGTCTGCGAACCTTCAACAAAGAGGAGTGCGCTTGAAGACCGTATCGTGAGGCTGGCAGAGTTTATTTCAGCCAAGCAACCGACTCAGCCGCTCGTCACTTGAGCAGAACCCACTCGTTGCGTGATGCCTTCGAACAACAACGCGAAGTCTTGTGGCGAGAAGGTCTCAATGTCCAGCGTGCGACCACGAGTGATAATCGAGAAGCACAAGTCGGCGTTGCTGCGTCCAGCCGTGGAGCGGTGGAAGACCCGTGTCTGCTTGCCGCGTTTGACTTTGAGTATCTCGTCGAAACGAACTCCCTTCTTCTCAGCTTGGGTTCCTACTTGCTCTGTAGTCGATGATTGCGGAGACTGGTATCCCGCGTTCGTGACGACCGGATCCGTCCACAACAAGATCTGCTGCGAGTCGTCGCAGATGAGGAACTTTGGGTGCGGACGTCCCATCCGCCCGTGCTGTAGTTATCCAAGATTTTAGATGACATTTTACTGAGCTTTCACAAGGAACCAAATAGAATGTGCGTACCTTGAGGACGAGAATGCCTTTGCGGATACTCTCATCGAACGACACAAACGACGTCGCCCCAGCGCTGCCCACGCCTTCAAGTACGCTTCGTCTACTTTCGTGGACTGACGTGTCTTTAGCGTAGGACGTCGTCTCGCGACGAGCGGATTCCTGGCGAGAAAGCAGCGCTGGGGGAGATGCAATGACTTCGTCGCCTTCACGATCGACGGAAACTGATACTGGCTGATTTGGTGCAGTAGAACTCGTGGCGAGGCGGTGAAGTACCTGGAAGAAAGTCATGACTTGGGTCGCTCGGCGCGGCGGGACAGAGAAAGCGTAGTTGTCGCCTGTAGTCGTTTGGATCACGATGCCTCCGTCTTGAGCTTTCACAACTTCAACGTGTGCGACCATGATGCTACCCCGGAGTTTGTGGCGATGGAACCACTGCACGGCGTTGGCATCCTCGCTGAGCCGCATCACGACGGAGACTTGCTTGCCGCCGTCCATCTAAATTCAATTCAAAAGCCCTAGTCAGACACATGAAATATCGCATCTGACTGCAAGTAAGACTTACAATGGAGAGAACTGTTCCCGCTCGAAGTTCGTTTGCGGCAGTCGTTGCGATGGAGACTTCACTTGCAGTTTGAATCTGGTTCGTAGCAGGCGGAGGACTCTGTGGCTTCTGTGTTCGCCTATCACGCCACGCGGTTTGGATCTTGATGGACGCTATTGTCCGCACTAATCGCTGAATGATGGCTCGCTTGGAGACCTCGTTGGCATCGACATTCGGCTTTGAAAGCCGCGGTTGGCTCGTGGCCGATTTGGTAAGCTGATGGCTTGTGTCGTCCACAGCGTGCGGCCACATCGACGTCGCTGCAAGTGACTCAGTCTCCGAGCGGCCAAGCGACTTCTTCTCAGGCAGTCGTAGCACATCGGGCATGCTTCGTGAAGAGCTAGGATGGATTTCTTGCTGCGAGGGGGCTGACGTTGCTGATGATTGCGGCTTGCTTGCTTCAGTTATTCCATTCCCTTCGTCTCGCACCACCACCTTCATTGCCGGTATATCTGAGGGCGGCTCCAAGTCTTGAAGGGGAGGAGGAGGAGGGCTGGTCACGAAGGCTTTGGACCAATGGACGGCAGCAGGCGAGTGGATGCTTTCGCGAGCCAAAGTGAAAGACTCATCATCCCTCATGGTGTTCTCATCCGCCAAAGATGGATCTACACGTGGACTTGCCCGACTGGATCGATTGTGCGCTGCCAATATCATTTCCTGTGAGTGGCCTAAGTCCATAACCACCATATTATGTGCAGGAGTCCTTACGTGAGACGCTCTTGCTGCTTGGCGGCACCGACTGACGTCTTCCAGTAAAGTCGGGTTGCGCTGCATTTTGCGGTGGCGATGGGAATGGCTGATCCTCGTTAGACTCACGGTCTCCGGTCGTGTCCTGCGGTGGTTCTTCAGCTTTCGCTTCAACTCTCGTGGAAGAACCAGTAATTGCCATGAGGAAGAGATCAGTGAGCGGACCTTTGAATGACTCCACTAGCGGCTGCAATGACGCCGGCGCAGTTGCTTGTGGCGGCGTCTGGGTGGCAGCAACTACCACCGGCTCTTCATGACCTGTCGGCATATCGTCGCTGTACTTCTGGTACATTTGCGACTGCATGAACGACTTGAGAAAGAGCGTCTCAGACAGGGAGAGCTGCTCCTGCTTCATGCACGCGTACGCGTTGCACGGATTGACGCGCGTGCACAGCTCCAACAGATCTTGCAGCTGGCGGCGGATCCTCCGCATGACGAAGTTGGCGGTCACGACCTGCGTGTGCTCTGTTGGCGCCATTTTGAGACGATTCGCGAAGACGCACAGTTGCCTCGAGAGCTCGTCGCTTCCTGGGAATTGGAGAGCGCCGAGTTGCGCAGCGTCGTCCGGATGCAGTTGGATCTCGTCTTTCTCCATGAACAGTAACGCTGTGCCCTTTGTCAAGTAGAAATTGGACGGAAGCGCGTCTACTCCACAGAGCAGAGGCACTGGCGCCTACAGCAGAATAATATATTAATTCCAGATGAAGTAAGATCTGTTTTCATCGTGGACTACGTACCTCAAGGTATTCATGAAGCGCTGGTGGCAGAATCGTGATCAGCGGACCCGCCCACACGAGAGGATACAGCAGGCCAGCGAGGCCCACGGTGCCCGCAGAGAGTAGCGGCATGCTCTTGGACACGACGATGACCTTCATCTCGACCATTAAGATGCTGAGAATCAATATGATTCGCGGAATACTCAGTGTCGACAGGAGCTGCTGCATGCCCCAGTCCAGGAGTAACGCCACGTTTTCAGGCGACCCGCAATCCACCCGCGGGCGAAGGCACGAGAAGAGTGGAGCCGTTGCATCGACAGGAAGCACAGTAGTAGGTGGAAATTGAAGCTCTTCACCTCGAGGAGGAAGCTCCATGGCGCCGATGTTGGCCATGAGCGAGTCGATGTGCTGAGCAAGCTGCACAGAAACCACACTAATGTATTAATTTCATGAATCAGCGTTCGTGAAGAGGAGCAGCTACTCACCGTATCGGGTACGATATTGCTGAGGATATCCTCTGACGTAAAGGCGAGAAGTTCGCTTTGATGTCGTTCTACAAAATGAATATGACCCTCGTGAGCTTCACTCGTATCCTAAAGGTGATTGTACACGCGCGCACCTGCAAGGTGCCGAAGAAGCTGCCGAAAGAACGGGATCCACGGCGTCCCCACGACCACTGCGTAGCAAACAGGCACGATACACACTTCGCCGTCAACTGAGCTGCGGATGGTGACTGGTTTACGCAGACAGCACGCGTACTGGACACTCTGGCCCTGGTCACCACCGCCTGAAAGCACGAGCACGAAGAAGTCTTCTGTTGCATCCTCATCACTATGGATGCTGAGGCAAACTCCGTGTGGGAAGCAGAACTGCTCGATACACTCGGCGTTGAACTGGCACTGCGGAGGGTGCGCGAACACCACAGTGGCCTCGTACACGTCCTCTTGGCCGTACCAGTACGATCGCGAGGACAGATCTGCAAGATCCAGACCGATAACCACCATGTAGTCCACGATGCGAGAAGCCGACTGCAATGACGTTGCTAAAAGAGTAGCCTTGCCATGCTCGGCAGAAGCAGTGCGCCACGTGGGCAGCAGTTGCGCGAGGTCTTCTTTCACGGCGGCCTCCAAGTCATCCAGCGAGTCGTAGATGTCGTCGAACACGTTGCCGTTCAGACTCGTGGCCGCCGTGCTGTCTCTCGACACGTCGATTCCGTTTCGTTTGATCCACGCGTGCAGTGCGTCGAAGCGCTGCTTCTCGACGGAGCTGAGCGTGCGGGCAGCGGGCGGCTCCGTTGGACGAACTGCTGTGGGCGACGCCGTCGCGGGGGCCGAGGAGACGTGACCCGCACGCTTCTTGCCGTTTAGCTGTGGCGCCGTGGGCAGCGCAGACGATGACGCGCCGAGGTTGGAGGCTGAGACGGACGCCTCGCTCGCGAAGTCGCTCGCGCTGCTGCTCTTGCCGCGGGCCGTCCACTTCTCACGGAGCTGGTTCATGTTACGTACTCTGATCGAAAGCGTAACCCCTCTGGTTACACACGGCGCCAATGAGATAGCTAGTCAAGCATACATGCACCTACCTGCCCATGGTGGAGAAGATGGACTTCTGCCGCGGCAGCGCCACGCCCGGATCGTCCTCGCTGTCGCTCATTTGGCGCCACTTCAACTATGGTTCCACTGGGCGAGTGTACCCTTTCAGGTACACCGTGTTTTGGTACTTAATCTACCTTGTTTTGCAATTAGGAGGTGTTTTCGTTTTGTTTAGGTGTACAGCACTGGCCAAACCTCAACTTGGTTCTGGAAACAGACCCGCCGGGACTGAAGAGCTCACTGTTCTACGCGATACTGAAGAAGACGGACGAGGGAAGATGGCGTCGACAACGGCTTCCGGCGCGACGGGCGGCGCGTCTCTAGTGTCTGCAGGGGCCTCAGCTGCGCCACCAAAGCCCTGGGAGAGAGGCGCGTCATCCGCAGGAGGAGCCGCGTCATCAGCAGCTACGTCGGCCATGCGATCGAGTACGTGGACAGCAAGCTGAAGACTGTGGATGAGGATGAGAATGCTAACTGTGGTTGTGTCTATGTGTGTGTATTACAGCGATAGATAGCTCCCTGGGGGCGAGCTCCATGGGCGCGGCCTCTGGCGTCGGCTCCAGTATGGCGAACTCGCTTGCCTCGACCACGAACTCGACGATGGGCGGCGTCGGCGCGAACAGCTACAACAACTCCTCCTTGGGCATGGGCTCAACCTACGGCACGGGCATGGGCTCCACGTATGGCACGGGCATGGGCTCTACGTATGGCATGGGCATGGGCTCCACGTATGGCACAGGCATGGGCTCGTCTTACGGTATGGGGTCCACGTACGGAAGCGGCTACGGCAGCTCGTATGGAGGTGGCTTGGGCGGCTACGGAGGCTACGGCGGTATGAGCAGTGGGTACGGCGGGTACGGAGGAATGAGCGGCGGCTACGGCGGCTACTCGCGCTTCGGCGGCGGCATGATGGGCGGCGGTATGGGCGGCACCGGCGGCCCCATGGACCCGAACGGAAGCATGGGCTGGCTCAACAGCTTCAACCAAATGGTCGGCTCCGTCGGCCAAATCACAGAGGTGCGTTACGGCCTGCATTTGCTTGAATCGAATTGATATTTACTGACCTAAACATGCGATTGTGACTGCAGATGCTGGGGATGAACGCCGAGGCGCTGAACTTCTGCATCGGCAGCTTCGTGCACTTTATGGAGAGGATAGGCGCCATGTTCGCCGGCATGGCCGCCATGGTGACTCCGCGGCCGCAGTTTCCCCCTGGCCACCCGCGACACGCGGAGAACCTGCCGCCAGAGGAAGAGGAGAAGCGACGCAAGCGCCGCGTGCGGATAATCCAGTTCATGGTCAGCATGGTCGCGATCACCGTTTTGTACAAGGCCGCCAAGTGGCTCGCGAGTCTGCGGCGCAAGCGCCCGGCACTTATGGCGGCTGCGACGGCCGCCGCCCTGCCGGCGGCGACACGCGTGAGCGCACGAGCGGCACGCGACCTCGAGTCGATCTTCCGCCAGACTGTGGGCCCAGCGACGGCGACGAATGCGGCGTTTGCCGCCATGAAATAGTTAGAAGTCAGCGATTGTAACTCACGGAAAATACTCAGCGTCTAGAGCGTGTATTTGTAAACCACTTCGGACTCTGTATCTTGACTTAGCCGCCACTGATGGGCGGGATAAGCGCCACCTCATCTCCGTCCAGCACGGGCGTGGTGTCGTCGGCGTACTCGAGGTTACGTGCCAGTGTGATGTGCTCCAGCGCCTCGCGTGCTTCCGGATACAGCTCACAAAGCCGTCTTCGCACGTCCGTCAGCGTGAGTGCGGCACTGCCTTCTTCTTGTGTCTTCGTCAGCGGCTGGAGCGTCAGCGTCTCCTCGCGCTTGCCCACTTCCTCGCGGATTGACGCGAAGTACAGCACCTTGATTGTCGTCTCCATTTTCGATTTTGGACGAGTATGCTGAGCTGATTCGGCAATCAACAGCCAAAAAGGCTACATTCGTGCAACATTCTGTTTCAATGTTGCACGAATGTAGCGTGATCATGAAGAGTCGTGCGTATCTTCTGTCTGGCACATGGTGGAAGCAATGCGACTGTTGTCGGCCGCTGCTGTCCACGCTGTTGTGTAGCTGATCCGTAGACAAGCCAACAGTCGATTCCTGTCAACGAAGCTGCTCGGGGAGCCTACGATGCGACCCACGGTGACAGGGACGGCGGCGGAGGCCATGGCTGCCGCGCCGCAGAAGAAGCCTTGGCGCTACTACTACGTCATGACCTTCCCCATCAGCAACACAGTGCCCAGGGAAAAAGTGTGACCTCCATATCTTTAGGACCTACAATCTATACTACTCTGGTGCTCACAGAAATCTTCAGTTGACAGGTATGCTGGAGGTGGCCGAGTCGACCGAGAAGGATGAGGAAGAGTACTTGCTCAGCAAGACGGACCGTGAGCGGACCCCTGTGGCCCGCAGTCAGGACTCGCCGCTGGCACGCTTCGCGGCAAAAGCACTCAAGTGGTCGAGTGAACTCATGCTGGTCGTATCCTTGGTGTGGGTAGTGAGTGTGTACTGCATCCAGCACTCGTCCATGGGCGATGAGCTGGACCCGCGCGTATTCAAGGCCACGTACATCGCGACGCTGAGCGTCGGGACTCTGAACGCGGCGCTGTTCATCGCTCTCCATCGAAAAAACTCCCTCGTGTTGCGTGGCGCCGTGCTTCTTCTATCGCTGGCTATCGGGTCCGTAGCCTTCGTGTTAGATGAGCTTGACGCTGTGCAGTTCAGCCAGCGGCAGCTCACTCAGGCCATCAGCCAGCCACGACAGAGCTTCACAGACGACCAGATCGAGCTTGTACTCAATGGCGGCAAGACAATATCGCTGTGGCATCGGTTCTTTGTTGACGGACCGGCGTGGTTCCTGCTGTGGTTGGAGACCCACTGCGTCAAACAGTCATCGACGGAATCCGAGGACGACGACTCGAGCACGATCGACTCGAGCGACTTCTTCGCTTCGCTTTGGCGCTCGCAGGCTCGAACATGCACGCGCAACTGTCTCAGCACGCATCTCTTGCTTGAACAGATCCTGCAAGTGCTGCTTACAGTCGTTATCGCGGTAATGGCGACCCAGCTCGTGCTCGCCGTCTTGCTCCTGTGGAGTGAGCATCTCGATAACAGCATCAACGGAACACCAAGCGAGATCCAAGCTGCTGTCTCCCGCAAGCGCAAGCGACAAGAGCGTCAAGCCAAGAAGAAAGGCAAAGCGCTTGGCGTCGCGTCCATGGCGCTGCCTGTGTCGTTGACTAGCATGATGCGCGTCTCGACCGTCGCTCTCGCACTCACAGGTGCTGTTCTTACCGCCGTGAGCATCACGCTGCTGACTTCGTGTTCCTTTATTGGACCGACAGAGACGTGGTCGCTGGCACTCGTCATCGTCTTCGGTATGCTACAGCTCATCGCAGCCGCATTCACGAATCTTCGCTGGAAGCAGCGATTTACGACGTCCGTGCTGGTCGGAGGGCTGGCACTCGAGTCGTACGCGACGTCGGCACTCACAGAACTGTGTACAGTAGTCAGCTCCCCGTCGTTTCTTGGAACGACCAGTGGCGACGGTGATACTACGAGCAACAGTGCTGCGTTTGCGCGTCTACGCAACGTGTACGACACGATCTTTCAGCAGACTTGCCAGCCCATCAGGCACTGGCGACTGCACGTGTGCGTGCTGGAGAACGCGCCTCCTAGCCCTCGTCAGTCTGTGCATGTGGATCTGTTCGACTCGTCGGCGTGTCAAAACGAATTCGGCGCTCTTTTGAAGACCAGCGCCGAGCACGCGCTTGTCGTACTCTGGTGGATGATGGCCGCGCAAGTCGTCGCACTCGCGTGGCTACTACAGCCCAGCGTTATTGCGTTACTTCAGAGCGCGCTGAAGACTGTGACCAACTGCTTCACATCTTCATACGCGAAGGCAACCGAGCAAATCCACAAAGACAGAGACACACACGGACCGGTGGTGAAGCGCACCCAGCCCAAGCGCACGCCGCTACAGCTGGAGGAGGCGAAGCGAAGGTACGCGTTGACACTAAAGTTCAAGGACGAAAAATCAGTCGAAGCCGGGAAGCACGAGTTCAAAGTCGAATGGGACAAGCTCAGCAGAACGTCGCAAGGCTCCAGCGGCTACACAAACAGCGGCGGCGATCCGGTGATCTTCACACACCAGTTTGAAGCCATCGTGCGCACGCTCATACTGCGGCGGCTCACAGTAAAGTGCAAGATGGACGTGAGCCTGAGCCTCAACAGCAATGGCACGCTGTTGTTCGCCAAGATCTTTGCCTCCGACAACCTGCTGATCACGACGCTGTGCCAATCAGCAGCGTCCTATAAGCTGCAGCTCGCGGACGCCGTCGATCCTGGCGAGCGGTTCTGGCGCAACAAACGCGAACTCAAGAATGACGGCAAGGTATCCGATATCCACACGATCCGCCAGAAGCTCAAGCTGCTGCAGCAGCAAGGTGTGATCTCCCGAAAGGAAGCGGAGATCTTCCCCAGCGAGTCCATGGCGCGTGTGTCGGGTCGCATCCAGGCGCTGCTGAGGACGTACCGATGGAAAAGAGGTACGCTGCCTGTGGACAACCGCCACCCGCCCTTTGTCGAGTACATGCCGCACACACATCTCCAGTATCTATACAAGAAGTACCCGAACCGTCTGGACACGGCCGCCTCCGCTCAGCAGCGACGCGCTGCTGTGTTACGAACGATCGACTGCCTGCGACTGACGAGGCAGATTCTGGACGCCGAGTTCGATCTGGATCAGGCACTGAGTGAGGGATTGATCCGTGACTTCACGGAGCTACACAGCGCGAGTCGCTTCGACCATACATCCAAACAGACACTGCTGGCATCGTGGGTGGCGTTCTGGCGGCCGAAGCACTTGCCTGGAGAGGTGGAGCCGAGCCAAAACTGGCTGCTGAACCAACTCGGCCGCTTGTCTCCGTTCCGACAGCCTCTACAGGGCGTCCGTGATTATTTCGGCGAGTGCATCGCGTTCTACTTCGCGTGGCTGGCATTCTACAACCAGTTTCTTCTGATCCCTGCATTTGCCGTGGTCATTCTGATGGCCACGCGAGTTCTGGACGGCGTGCTGCTAGCGGAGTTGGTCTCGTTCTGCCTCAACCGTGGCGACGACGCCAGCGATGGCTCCGTCCACTACATCATGCCGTCTAGCGCCGTCGTCTTTGGACTCGCCGTCATCGCGTGGGGGTTCCTGTTTGCCAAGTGCTGGGAGCGGCGCAGCGTCTGGTACCAACTCGAGTGGGGCATGGGTGGTATGGAAGAGCTCACACACGTCGACCGCTCCAACTTTCGCGGCGAAGTGAGACAAAACCCCATCACGCAGGAGCGCGAAGTGTACTTTCCGGAACGCACGCGGCTCCAGCGGCAAGCCGCGTCCGCTGTTCTGCTTCTCGCAGTGGGCATCATCCATCTTGTGCTCTGCCTGGTGCTTTTATTGTGTCAGGGCGTGCTCATCAAGTGGTTGGGCTTGCGACTCGCAGTCGGTGTGAGCACGCTGGCCGTCGCAGTGCTAATCTGGCGGAACGGTGACTACATCTCCATTGTGAGCGCCTCGCTGAGTGAGTGGGAAAACCACCAAAATGAACGCGACTTCCAGCGCGCCGTCATCCTCAAGGTCTGTGTGTTGCAGGCGTTCAACTCGTACGGACCACTGCTCATCGTGGCTTTCGGGCTGAGCCATATCGACACTGTGAGCGCCGTGCTTCCGTTTCTTCACGGCCTCGCGTCCACATTCCAGCAACGCATTGCTGTCCACGTCGGCGTCGTCATTCAACTCCAAGCGCTGCTTCTGCTGATCTTCATCGCACGCATTGGATCCCATTTACTTCTCATGGTCACTGGTCTCCTTCGCGGCAGCATGAAGTCCAACGCGTCTCAGTCAGTCGAGAGCGAGCTCGCCTTGGAGGACTACAAGGGCTCGTACGAGGACTATACCGAGATCTTCGTGCAGCTTGGACTCGTGGTGATGTTTTCGAGTCTCTTCCCACTCGCCTCCGTGTTTGCCTTCGTGGAGTGCGCTCTGGAACTGCGGCTCGACGCACTGGATTTGTGTCTGTTCCTGCAGCGTCCGACGCCAGAAAAGGCCGACGGCATCGGCCCCTGGGAAGGCTGCGTGCGTGTGCTGCTGAAGCTCGGACTCGTCGTCAACCTCGCGCTACTCTACTTCATGGCTGACAACTACGCCGACTGGAGCCTCGTTCGTCGCGTAGGCGCGTTCCTGGGCAGCGTGCTGGTCGCGTGGCTGGCGTGTGAGCTGCTGTGGATGTTGGTGCCGGCACGAAGCCGCAAGGCAGAAGATGTTGTGGCACGCCACGCGTTCCTCGTCGATCGGTACTTTGGCGGCGACGACTCGAGCCAACTCAACAGCGAGAAACTAGCGCAAAGTATCACGACGCTGAGTGAAAACGAAGACAGGGCTCGCAGAGGCGAAGAGACCATTTGTGAGGACGACCCGAAGATCAAGACGTTGACCGACGCGTCGGATCCAGGCCACTTCGAAAAGCGAAGAGAACTCCTATGGCGACTGAACGTGGTGCTACGCAAGCAGCACGAGTCCATTAAGCCAGAGGAGACGGCCACTGGGCCGACTCAAGAGACCACACCATTGTACAGTCAGCCCGAGGTGATCGGGGAGGAGGTTGAGGAGGAGGAGGAGGAGAGGGTGGATGAGGAGCAAGATAGAAGTCTGTATATTCGAAGGGATCCACCACAAGCGCAGCCACAGAAAGCACCACAAGCTACACGCCGAGTGTCAGTTCCAGCGCCAAGTCCAGAAGCAACCCCAGCACCACCTCCAGCCGTAATACCAGTCGTCGCTCCACCTCCAGCTGCCAATGTGGAGCAGTACTCTCGCACGGCTCTCACTGGCATGCAAGCGATCCACGTCGCAGCGGAGAGGGAGCAATTTGACTTTGCCCAGAACACGGGCTGGCAGCCTCAGGAATCGAGACGCGGGTCGCTGACGTCGCTCAGCAAGCGCTTCAGTCTCTTAAAAAAACGTCGTGCGAGTGTCGACGACGGCTCGCCTGTCAGTCCGCGAGCCACCACACTTGCTTCACCCAGCGGTGCTGCGTCGAATGGTATGACCACGCCAGGATCTGCTACTGCTGCAGCTCCTGCGCCTTCTACTGCTGCTGCGAGGACTTCTATCACAACGACTCCAGTGGCAAGGCAAGCGTTCGCGTCCACTCGCCCACGAAGGTACAGCGGACGAGCGAATGTTTTACAAAGCAGACACGGCAGTTCCAGTGCACTGCCCGTTGTACAGCTCTCCGGTCTGGAGGCAGTCCACGAAGCCACACGCCGCAACCAGTTCGACTTCTCCACTGATCGTACGTTTGTTTGACCATGAGCTCAGATAGACATGCGACCGAAACTGATGCTATTGTGTCGATTGTGTACAGCATGGCGCGGCTCCAATGGCAGCCACCACTCTGAGACGCTCTAGATTGTACTGAAGGCTAGGCCAGCTACTGGCCCTCGGAGCCGCTCGTACCGATGGGTCGCAGAGACGGCGCCGGCTTGAACGTAGCGTGGAAGGGCACAGGAGTCATGGGCTCATCTCGGTATTGGTGTTCGCGGATCTCACGCAGTTGCGGCAGCAAGCCGTCCTGGTCTAGGATTGTCTCGAGCCGCAGCTCGATGTTGGAGCTCTTGCGCGTCGTGTGCGGCAGTCGCGTTTGGAATTCCTGTCAGTAAAGTCGTTTTGTTAGTAGACACAGTAAGGCAAAGAGTATCCATCTGAATACCCACGTACTGGCTTGGATGGCGTCGTGGGGATCCGCTGGGTGCTTCTGACGCCTGGCGCGTCCGCTTTCACGAGCTGCGAGGCTGCAAAGCTGCCTGTCGACGATTCGTTCGTGCGAGGAGATCTCCCTGTGAGGACCCCTGTCTCCGAGAAGAATCCTTCCTGGTCAAGAGCTGTTCGACTGCGCAGGTCCTGGTTGCTGTGCAAATGGAACTTGGCGAGGAAGTCGGCGTTGGGCGCCTTCCACGTGGCTGGTGGCGACTCGACGTGGTGCTGGAAGTCGCTGGGCGGCATGTACTTGGTCTTGGCGTGGTCGTTGCGCCTCGCAGCCTCGGTCTTGAGTGCGTACTGACTCTCACTCTTGACGAACGTGATAAACACAGGCGAAGCAGGCTTGCGTGGGTCCTCTGGGACGACGAACTTGGTCGGACGCCGTCGAATATCGCGTGATGCCGTCTCGTGTTGGCGCTGTTTGAGCTCTGACTCAACGCTGCGAAAGGCGTCCAAGGTCTCGAAGGAACACCGCGAGCCAATGGCCACGACGGCGTCCGCGTCGCTGTTTTCCTGAAAGCGTGACTGCCGTTGCGGTGAGCGAGTCGGGGACGGCGCCTGCATCGTGGTGACACAGAGAGAGCAATGCAGTGGTTGTCGAGGTGATGGGGATGGCAGGCTGATGCGCGTATTCTTAGTATTGTGTGGAGCTTCAAGCTAAGAAGTTGAATCGTTGGACTTTGAGTTGAACAGAAAGCTCATTGACATACAAACACACACAATGCAACCCACTACCATACTAAGCTTGAAATACGACTCGATGTTCATCACGACGCCTGCTTGAACCACTGGACTTGGGAGCCACCGCCGCCTCACGCTTGCTGGTCAGCGTTGAGTCGGTCTCGTGGAGGATCCATCTTCTGGATTTTGATCCTCGGGTCCCCTCTGTGCTTGTGCAGAACGCTTCCTCATACACATCATCCACACAGATTAGCCTCCATCACCGTCTCCAACAACCAAGCATACACGTACCTCAAGTCGTTGGGCGTCACGAAGATGAACTGCTTGCTTGCTTCGCTCATGGCCCCGTCGACCAGCAGCTCGATCGTCATATCCCGGTTCACAGCGTCCATGAACACGTCGAACTCGTCCATGACGCGGAACGGACACTCGATGTTCTTGCCTAGTCCAAGCAGCAAAGCCACCTGGGCGAACGAGCGCTCGCCGCCCGACAGCACCTTCATATCCGTGACGTTCGACTTCTTCGACCGTCCGAGATCTTGCTGGACCACGACAATCTCAAGCTGCTGGTTGTGCTCGTCGATCTTGAGCTTGCCCGCGAAGTTGTTGTTGATCATGTACCCGTTGAAGTCGTTCGACGTCCGGACAGCGATCGCATTGCGCAAAAATCTCCACAGATTTTCGCGCACCTCCAGCATCGGCTCCAGTCGCTCCACGTTGGCCTTGAATGCCTCCGACTCGAGTTTCTTCTGCTTAAACTTGGTCGTCTTCTCGAGCTTGTCTGCTTCCAACGCGCCCAAATCCATGCCTTGGAAGCGGGTTTTCTCCGTCTCAATTCGGCGCTTAATGTCCGTGAGCTTCTTAGCGTAGAAGTCGGCGCTCTTGGACACTTGCACGCGCTGGTCGCTGTCAGATGTGGTCTTTGCCTTCTCAACGCTTGCGTCGCAATCGTCACGAAGCTGCTGCAGCTCTGCCTCCCACTTCGTGACGCGCTCTTTCGCATCAGCCGCGTCTTTCTCGGCCTCAAACGCAAGAACCTTCGTCTCTTCGAGCTGCTGGAACAATTCACCGACGTCTTCCTTTAATTCGGCCAGCTCAGTTTCTATCTCCGCTTCAGCACTCTTGAGTTGCTCCAACTCCTTGTGTGAAGCGCCCAAAGCAGCGTCGTCTTGCGCCAACAACTCCTTCAGCTCTGCTTCACGCGTGTCCGCTTCGCGCAGCTCTCGCTTGGCTTCGTCAATCTCGCCTTCAAACACACTCACGTCCAACGTTCCGACCTGCCCGTCTTCCGCCAACTCTTCTTCCACGTTGCGTAGCTCCACACGTCGCTGGCGGAACTCCCGCTCCAGGCGGTCGACACGTTCCGTCTCGCTTTGCATCTCGTCCTTCCTGCCGTCAATCTGTCGCCGCAGCTGTGCTTCGTCAAGCTCGAGACGTTCCCGATCAGCTTGCAAGTCGCGTAACTGCGTCTCCAGGTCGCGGATCTCACCTTCCACGTCCTGGCAGATGGTTGAGCTGCGGCTGGAAACCTTGTCGGCGATATACACCAAGTTGCCGTCACGCACAATGAACTTGTCACCGCCAGGCATGTACACTTCCGAGACGTTCTTGGCCATGCGGAAGCTGCCGCTGTTGCCACGCAGCACGCTGGCCTCGGCCGTGGCTTTGTCGTCGAACACCTGCTTGTTCTCGATGCTGCAGACGTCGATGAGTGCGTTGAACACGTCGTCGTCGTCCACATCCAAAAGGCTGCAGATAGCTTGCGCCGCCAAGTCTCCTTCCGGAAGCCTCATATCAGGGTACCGACGCCCCGTCCGCTTCGCGATCATGATCGATGCCTGGCCTGGCGGACACCGTGCACGTCGTCGTAGCTCATCCATCAGTGCCTTGTCGCGGCCGCTGACTACCAGGTAGCTCTGCAGTGTGCCCCTGAGTGCGACTTCGACTGCGACAGCAAAATGCTTGAACTGTTCAGGCAGCTTCACGTGGATGCCCAGCGGGCCAATGGGTGGAGCTTCAAACCGGTGGATGTTTTCCTTGATCAACTGCTGGAGCTGAGGGATGCGATGGCCGAACACGGCCACTCGATTCTGCTTTTGCGAGCGGAGATCCGAGAGACGGTCGCGAACTCGCTGGATCTCGCTCTCTCCCTCTCGACGCTCATGCATGCAACCTTGGTGCTTTTGCTCGAGCACATCCAGCTCGTCGAGTGCCTCTCGCAACGGCTGCGCCTTCTGCTGGGCAGCTTGCAGATCTTGGTCCATCGTGGCGAGCTCATCTCGCGCACGCTCGATCTGCCGCTGCAAGTCGCCATTTTGCTGCGAGCGCCGCTGCGAGTCGGCTTCATGAGCGCGACGCTTCTCTTCGATCTTCGCCCCCAGTCGCAGGACGCGAGTCTTCACTTGGTTCTTCTGCTGGCTGTTGCGCTTCAGCTCGGCTTGGTGCCTATACTTGTCCTGCCGCTCGGTACTCACGCGCTTCGCCTTTGCCACTCGTGCTCGCTGAGCGTCCTTCGCACGCATGGCCACAGCCTCGAGCTCGTCGTTCTTCTGCTTGATCTTCTCCTCCATCGCATGGACCCTGAACGCCGCACGCTTGCTCACTTCTTGTTTCTTGGGCAGATCCATTTGCTGGATGAGCTTTCCACTTTTTGAGCCGCAGCCTCCTTTTCGACCACAAACGCCCACGTCAGTTCCTTCTCGTGCTGTGCAAATTGCGTCTCCAACGCACCGATGCTCTGCGCGTCCTCCCACTGCTTGGCAGCTTCTTTCATCACCGCTTGCAAGCCCACGAGCTTGGTATCTTCACGACAAACGACTCCGTCGTAGGTGGGGATATCTTCCGCGATCTTGCTGTAGATCGTGCGCATCTTGAAGAGATTCGTCGACTTCAAGAAGAACTTGTACTTGTCGGTCGGATCACCCTTGAGGAAGAGCTTCGCATTCTCTTGGTCCAAGATCACGCACGGGTTCTTCGTCTTCACAAGTACACAAACACACAGACACTCGTCAGCCTCACCGAGCAACCATAGTCCGCTGGCAATACGTGTCCACTGTAGCATACCTGGATGTTGAGATACGCACTGCCGTTGCGGAGCGTGACGCGCACGAGCGCGTTGCCTTCGTGGCCGTGGCGGATCAAGTCGCGGATGCTCTTGCCGCGGTGCGTGTTGCGTGCACTCACACCCAAACAAATCTGCCAAACAACCACACAGTTGACGTGAGTGAGCTGGTTAGATAGCCTCTACAATGGCAGCAGGACTGTACCTGGATGGCTGCGATGACCGCGCTCTTGCCGCTGCTGTTCTCGCCAGTCATAAAGTTGATATGCGGGGACTACACCAACAACACATATCAGTCATTCGCACGCTCAAGATGGATTTCTCCCATTGCCACGTACCAGTTGCACGCGCAGCTTGCGGTGGCACATGAAGTTCTCGCAGTAGACCTCCTCGATCACGCCCACCTCGCTCTGGATGGATGCATCGTCTTCCTCTTCTTCCTCGTCTTCCTTGGCTTTCTCACGACGCTTGCGCTTTCTGGTCGCCCGCCCCTCGTTGGTGCGGTTGTTTCCTCCGTTCGCTGCGTCATCCGGCTCGTTCTCCTTGGTCTCTTCGTCCAGCATTTGCTCATCGTCGCCCTCGTCGGCGTCAGTCGTGGCGTCGTGGGAGTCCGTGCGGGCTCGTGGAGGCGGAGCTCGCGACGCAGACGCCGCGCTGTCTGAGCGGCGCGTCTTGCCGGCCTTGGCGGCCAACTTCATGATTGCTTTCGGTCCAACGGGCTGATGTGTTCACACCCAAAGACGCACTGTGTAACGTGGAGACGACTCACAGTCACTTGCCATTGCCCGCAGGGCCTCCACGACAGCGCCCTTCGCGCCCAACGCGACCAGCGTCCTCATCGCATTTCCAACTGTGAGTTGTGGCACCGACTTGAAAATGCCGATCCTGGTGTTACTGCTAAATCAGTTATCGGTGTACAGTTGGCAACCAAGTTGTGCCTGTGATGTACTAATATAATGTGATGTGACAGTCAAAGCGGGAAAGGACGCCAATGATCCGAATGAAAAGGTGTCTTCGTTATGTCTTTATGCGTGTAGCGTGCATCTAGCTGTCTGCGTGTCCCTACGTTGGCTCTGCCTCGTTGACTCAGGCGTCACAGTGCGTGTTCCAGCGCCACTCGTAGTGCTGCATGGCGTTCACAAAGTGGACGAGCGCCGCGGCGACCACGAAGATGTGCCAGAGCTGGTGGCTGGAGAACCACACGTCGAAGCGGCCTGGGTAGAAGCGCTCTGGGAAGCGCGTGGCGTAGATGACGGCGCCCATGGTGTAAAGGAACCCCATGAGCGCGAGTGGGCCGATCATGACCGTCACATGCGGATCAAACACGCCGTACTGGTAGATCAGGTGGCCAATGGGCACGAGACCAAAGAAACCGAGCGCCAGGAAGATGCAGGTACGCAGCACGAGGAAGCGCGGCGTGCTGAAGGCTGGCAGCAGCGTGAAGATGAACGTCAGCGCTGCCATGGTCGTGATGGCCGTGAGATAAAGGCGTCGCAGCTGCGGCTGGCAGTAGAACGAGTAGTAGATCATCGGGTAGAACGAGCCGGCGATGAGGATCGTGATGCCGGCGTAGTCGAGTCGCGACAGGAAGAAGTAGGCCGGCTTGCTGTACACGAACAGCAAGTGGAACGTGGCGCTGCACGTGAGGCAGATCACGGCGCTGACCATGAACACGAAGATGGGCCAGTGCGGCACGTGGTGCGTGTCCACACGCGCGATGATGTGGATGCCGTTCTTGACCGTGTCCACGAGTCCGTGGAGTTCATCCAGCGCGTACTGCATGGGCACATCGGCGCCCACGTTGCTGGCCACGCCCTGGAGAAAGGCCGAGAAGCCTTCGACGCGGTGGCTCAGGCTCTCGCGCAGCGTCGCGATCCGCTTGGCGTCCGTCACGTGGCTGAGTCGCTCCTTAAGCAGCACGAGCTCGTGCTGCATCTGCTGCATCTGCGTGGCCACGTTGTGCGAGATGTCGTCCACATTCTCCTCTAGCACGGTGTAGAACTTCTCCAGACTCGGGATCTGGTGCAGACTGTGCTCGAACAGCACGCTGGCGACCTGGTAGTAGCGGCGCTGCGTGTCGGCCGGCACCACTGCGCCGCGCGTACGTGGAGGGCAGTACTCGGGGAGACACGCGTTGTAGAACAAGCGCGGCGTGTGGCGGCCCTCGGCCACGAACAGCACCTGTCCCACGTTAGAAGGCTGCTTCATTTCGCACCACGCGTGGCCCTGCAGCACGTCGCCGCCGACGCCCGGCGCGCGCATGCCCAGCGCCGACGTGGACAGCGTGAGGTAGGCCATGAGGCTCACGAAGATGAACGACCCGACCATGTGCGTCCACACATTGAGCGTCTCGTTGTGCAGCTCAAAGAGCGACAAAAAGCACTCGCGCACCGAGTAGTGGAGTCGGTATCCGGAGCGGATGTACGAGTTGTCGGCCAGGTACGCGAATCCCTCCTCGTGGAGCTGCTCGAAGGACTTGGTGGCCTTGGCGACCTCCACCTCCGCCGCCTTCTTGCTCTTCTTGATAGCCGTCATCTTGTCTACAGCCGCACGCGACGACTGCCACACGAGCTGCTCGGTTTCCATGGAGAAAGGCGCGATGCTTCCCTCTCGGACTAACTTTAGATCTGTGCGGGAGCTGCTTGAGCGTACCGGTACACTGGCTGTGTTTTGTTGGCGTTCTCTTCAGATTCCCAACGAAAACTTGATGAACGAACGCTCGGCAGTTTGTTGGCGTCGCGCTCTTGGTTTTCTTGGTTTTTTGTTGGGTTTCTCAGTTTTTGTATTAATACCGACTTCCAGAGCTGTTCCTTGTTGCGGCACGTCAACGACCGCGACTGCACCAACAAAACCACCGTGGAGAACCGGATTTTGGAGGAACTCTGGCTGACAAAGCAGAAAGAGACGGGGCGTCGAATGACGCGGCTCCGTCACTGTGGCGGTTGCCCATTGGTGAAGTCACCCCTCACACCGGCATGACATCGCGCCCAATTAACCTCCGTATCCGGACGAATCTCCCTATCCCACTCTCTTCATCCGGATACAAGTATACGTTCCTCCTAAATCCGAGCTGCATTATTTCAACCAACCAAAAGCCTTCTCTGATATGATTGGCTGATTCTTCGCCCTTCAAACCGAGTTCAACCTTGAGGTTGGATCTCTTCGTGGCGTCGTTCTTTCCTTCTCTTCCCCCTCTGCCTTCGCAGCCTGGCGACGGTGACACGCTCGCACTGCCGCAGAACTCAGATCCCCACATCCAGACCACTTCACCCCTCAAAATGGACGCCACCAAGCCCCTCGGCTCGCTGCTCGAGCGCCTCACCTCGCGTCTGGCGCGCGTCGAAGCCAAGCTCGGCCTCGCCGCCGACGCCTCGCCCCTCTCCAGCCCACGCGCGTCGTCGGCGCCTGTCGCCGCCCCTGCCGTCGTCGAGCTCGCCCCGCAGATTGTCGCGTACGACGAGTACTCGAACCAGTACCTGCCTGCCTTCGTCAAGGCGGCCGAGAAGCTCGGCGAAAGCACCAAGGTGCTCGGTGACATCACGGAGCGTGCCTTCAAGGCGCAGCGCGCGTACCTGGTGATGGCCAGCCAGTGCAAGAAGCCAGCGACTCTCAACCCAGAGCACCTGAAGGATTTGCAGGCGTGCATGAAGGAGCTGAACACGATCCGCGACAACCGCAGCGACTTCTTCAACCACCAGAGCATGGTCAACGAGGGCCTCCAGGCGCTTGGCTGGCTGTGTGTGGAGCCGGCACCGAAGCCGTTCATCGAGAGCTACGTCGGCGGCTCGGACTTCTTCGGCAACAAAATCCGCGTGCAGTTCAAGACCTCGAACCCAGACCAGATCGAGTTTGTGGCGACCTTCAAGGCTCTGCTGCTCGAGCTCATGACGTACGTCAAGGCGCACCACACGACGGGCGTGACCTGGAACCCACGCGGTGTGGACACGAGTGCGTACTCGGCCGCTGCGCCAGCTCTTGCCGCCGCGGCCGCTCCAGCCGCGTCGTCTGCACCACCTGCCGCTCCTGCCGGAATCAACTCCGTGTTTGCCGGCATCCGCTCCATCGACCAGAGCGAAGGCCGCACTGCGGGCTTGAAGAAGGTGACCAAGGACATGCAGACGTGGCGCTCCGAGTACAAGGGCGCCGATGGTGCGCCTGCGCCAAAGCCAGTCGTCGCGGAGAAGAAGGCCGCGCCTGCTGCGCCAGCGGCTGCCAAGCCAGCGAAGCCGCCAGTCTGCGAGCAGCGCAACGGCAACTGGAGCATCGAGAACTACGTGGGCGGTGCGCCAGTCGTGGTCCAGGATCTGAACATGAAGCAGCAGGTGTACGTGTACGGCTGCACGGATGCCGCGATCATCCTGGAAGGCAAGGCGAAGAGCATTGTGCTCGACGGCTGCAAGAAGACCAAGCTCATTTTTGACAACGCCGTGTCGAGCATTGAGATCGTCAACTGCAAGAACGTCCAGGTGCAGTGCAAGGGCAAGGTGCCGTCGGTGGCGATTGACAAGACGGACGGCTGCCTCGTGTACGTGTCGTGGGAGGGCCGCGACGCGCAGTTTGTCACGTCCAAGAGCTCGGAGATGAACGTGGCGTTCCCGACGTCGGAGAGCGGCGACGAGATGATCGAGAAGCCGATCCCGGAGCAGTTCGTGCACACGATCACTGCCGACCAGACCGTGTCGTCCACGGTCTCGGACCTGTACACGCACTAAAATGCCAACAAACAAACCAGGACTTCATCCTCAGGTGTGGACTTTCTCACAAGAAACACAGTGACGTAGAACCAGAAAAGTGATAATCCCAAAATGCGCTTTTTTTAAATCAGTGGGAACGTGAAGCGTCGCTTGAACTCCCAATAGCTCCATGCGAAATGGTGACCAAGGCCGCAGCGGCAGCGGCGCCGCGCACGCCCAAGACAGCGAACGAGCGGCCCAAGACGGCAGCCTCAGAGCCCCATGAGCCTCCGGCGCCTGCGCCTCCAGCAGCGCCGTCTGTGTCCCCTCCGTCGCTCCTCACCCTGGAGCAACTCAACGAGTTCACCCAGGCCGCTAGCGTTGTGGACCGACTGGGAATCCTCTCTTCGGCGCTGCACGTGGAGCACTACGAGGCCAATCAGCGCTCGCTCGTGTGGGTGGACTGGTGCTTCAGCGTGCTGACGTTCGCGCTGGAGGAGGCGCAGCTGAGCGCGCGGAAGACGCTGGCGCTGCTGCGGGTCGCCAACGATGTCTTCGACTTCGCGACCACTGCACAGATCTTCGCGACAACTGACGATGGCGTCGCGACACCACCGACAACCACACAACCAGCGTTCCCAGCAGTGGACGCCGTCTACGAGGTCTTCCGTCGCCACGTGCGCACGTGCAGCGTCGCAGGCGGCGCGTTGAACGCCGCTGACGAGCTGCCAGTTGACGCCGACGCTGAGCTGTGGAGCCCGACGGACGTCGCGCACATCGTGTCGTTCATGAGCTCGACGTTCTTCCGCCACTTGGCCGCGTACCAGCACGTCTTCCAGTTCCCTCGCCAGTGTCTCGAGCGTGAAGTCGCGCTTGTCGTGGAGACTCCGCTTGCGCTCGCCACACAGGAATAGTTAGACGATCGGACTGAGTGGATGGATCGATATGGTAAAAATTGTATTACTACGCACGCCACACACGCCACCCGTCCTTCCTGTCATTGACATCCTTCGTCTTGCAGACTCTTGAGGGGGCCTCCCATCGTTTGCTGCTGTAATCGCCGCTGCTTCAGGGTGTCTATGTCGTTGTCTATCTGAAGAGGCCCATGATCGAGTCGACATCGAGGTCCTTCAGCGAGTTGATCGTGCCGTTGAGGATGATGAACGAGCCGACGATCTGCGTCGTACGGATCGTGAGACCACGTGGGAAGATGAGCGCGAGCGCCGACGCTGCGAAAAAGCGTGCGCGCGGCGGGATCGTGTTGGGCACGCGCGACTCCGAGTGGCGGATAAAGTCCTTCATGTGCGCCAGGTACGGCTTCTGTGGGTTCATGAGCTTCATGGTACTCAGGTTGTGGGGCACGTGCGACAGGTAACCAGCCACGCAACCGGCGGCCATGGAGCCGATGGCGTTGGTGATCGCGGGGCTCGCCTCCAGAGGGATACGCTCCTCGAAGTAGTCCGATAGCTGGTTGAGGCCGATGCCGAAGATCACTTCACGCAGTGCACGCGGGTAGAAGCCGCGCATCCATCGCGTCGCCAGAGGCTCTGGGTTCATGTGGCCGGCGTTGAACGCCTCCAGCATACCACTGACAGGCGTCATGATGATACCAGGCGCGAAGGCCTCGGCCAATCGCACGAGCTGCGGGTTGGCGTACTCGTCGGCGTCCACGTGCTTTTCCATGAGATGACGGATGCCCTTGAAGCCGTTGATGTACACTACTCGCGTGGGGATCTGCATGCCCATGTTCGGGAAGAGAGACGTCACAGGCTGGCCCGTGAGTCGCGCGTTGAGCAGCGAGTTCATGGCGCTACGGTAGAAGCTTTCCAGCGCGGCAGCTACTGAGATGGACAGGTACGGCGTTGGCTTGGCGTGCTGCTCGAGCAGCGGCGTCTGCAGCAGCGCCGCCTGGCGACGGATCTCCTTGCTCAGCGAGTGGATCACCTCACGCGACGCCGCCTTGTCGTCTAGGATCTCATCGAGCGCGTCCGACTGGATCGCGAACGCCGACACGGGCGTGACGCAGCGGCAGCTCACGGCCGCCGGGTCGCGTAGCAGCGCGTGGTTGGCGCCAACCGACTGGCCAGCGTGCGCGACGCCCAGCTGGTGCACCTGGCCGTTGATGAGCTTGGTGTTCTCGATGCGGCCGTCCGTGATCACGAGCATCTCGGTCTGCGGCTCGCCCTGGTGGTACACCACGCGGCCCTTGGGGTACGTCACGGGCGTGGCGCGCGCGCAGATCTTGCGCAGCGTCGGCTCGGAGCACATGGCGAAGATGCCGCAGGACGCGGCCACTTGCATGCACGCGTCGCCCATTGTACTGTACGCAGTCGTGTGTGTTGGTGTGCTTCGAGTGGCGGCGGCAGCAGCAAAGCGCTAATGAGTCCAGTGGGGCCAAGCACCACGCACCCCAATTGCCCAACGCCACAAGAAGCGGATCCGCTGGTGGCATGGGCGGACGGGTCGGCGGGCCCGCGTGGTTGTGCAAACACGAAAAACCCACGGGTTTCATGTCCCTGTTGTTCAGTTACGAAACCAGACGGGTTGTTCTATTCTAGGCCGAGTCATCGAAACCTGCCAGGGAACTCAGACCTGAACCCGCTTACTCAGCACGCGCCAAACAGAGTGAATGCTCAAACTGAACGAGCAGCAGGCTTTATCGAGGAGCCGCTCATTCAACCAGCGCGTTGATTATCGAGCGAGACCTGTGAATGGAGATGGCGCACGCCATCGTATCTCAGTGGTCGCCCCATCCCATGCGCTGACAATGAGTCGAGTCGTGCGCCCGTCCAGTTCTGAGGATACATGCGAGTATGTGGCTTCATGGTGCCACGCACCCCAAGCACCAAGCCGTACTGTACTGTACCACGTCGCAGATTCGTCAGCCGAGCCAACGGGAAATGAACATCATCATCGCGGTGACGACGTCGACGCCGTGGTGGGCGGCAGCGTGAGCAAGCCGGCGCGATGCAGCACGCGCAGCTGCCGCGGACTCAGGATCTGCGCGCGGTCGGCCGTGGCGGCGCTCACGGGCACGCGGCGCGGCGTCTTCCGCATGCCTCCTCCACCGCCGCTGTTGTTGCTGCTGTGGTGTGCGGGATGGCGAATGGGCGGCAGCTGCAGCGGCGCGTGCACGATCTCCTCCAGCACGCTGGCGGAGGATGACGTGGTCTCCTCGGCGTCGACATTGCCCTTCTTGGCGCGTTCCTTGGCGCGCTCTCGTCGAAGGCGCGCTGCCGCCGTGCCGCTGCGCTCCTCGCGTTCGGCCTCGTCGATGAGCTTGTGGACGTCGTCGACCACCGGCTCGGCCGCCTGCTCCTTCTTGCGCTCGCGTGCCTCGTAGTCGACGCTGAACTTCCACGGCCTCTTGCTGAGCCCCAGATCCCCCTGCATCAGGATGCCTAGACACTCGCCCGTGAGCGACCAGACCTTGACGCGACGGTCGAACGACGACGTGACGAGGCTCTGCGGCTCGGAGATCATCTGCACCGAGTACACAATGTCGCTGTGTGCGCGCCACTGGTGGAGACACGTCGGCACGAAGTCTGGACCCACGAGCGGCATGCCGCTGGGGAAGAAGAACGTCGAGCCCGGGTCCCGCGCTCGAAACGCTGCCCATTCCGGACCGTTGCGTACTTTCCGGACCATGCCTTCAGCGTTGACGCGAAGATTTCGACGAGGGTTCACACACTCGACAGGTCTGTCGAGACGCTTGATGTTGTAATCTTCTTCCATTTTGTTCAAGATCGGTAGCACTTCCCAGACGGAGACGACGCCTTTGTCGTCGCCCGTGATCACGAGATACGATACAAACGCGGACTCGTCCGATGGATGCGACTTGGTGTGCAGCGTCATGCAGTTGACGGACGCGATGCCGCCGCCGACAGCGGCACTGCGCTGGTTGCGGAAGCGGTACACGCACTTGCCCTTGAAGCGGCTCGGTCGCATGCCCCAGAAGCAGATATTGCCGCTGTTGTCGGCTGAAAGCAGCAGCGGATACGGCTCCAGAAACTGCATGGCCAGCACGCCGCTCACGTGGCCGATGCACATGGCGTCGAAGCGACCGAACTCAAAGTCCCAGACCTGTAGCGACGAGTCGGAGGACCCGGAGGCGATGAGCGAGAGCTGGAACGAGTAGCTGAGCGACGAGATGTCGGCGCTGTGGCCGCCCATCAGCCGCCGCAGCAGCACGCCTCGCTCTGACGTGCTCTCGTCGTGGATGCCAATTGCGCCGTCCCACGATACACTGATCACCATCATATGCTCGCCACAGTAGCAGAGCTTGGTGACTTCCGACGTGTGCGCGCGGTTCTCGACTTCTGGGTACGCGAACGACTTCATGTGCGAGCCGTTCAGGTAGTCGAAGACCTGGATGAGACCGTCGTGGTCGCCCACGATCAGCTTGCGCTCGCGTGAGTCCAGCGCCAGCGACGTCAAGTCTGACTGGCTCAGGTTCCGGTACACGCGCAGGAGCTTGCCCAGTCGAGCGTCCCAAATCTTGACGTCCTTGCCGGCCGCCGTGATAAACGAGAGCGACGTCGGGTTGTACAGCGCCGCGAACACAGGGTGGTCATCTGTGAGCTCCGGGTTCTCCAGCTTTTCGTAGTCAAACTTCGTGAGCTTCTTGCCAGCAGATACGATGCGCTTTTCAGAGGTGATGGACGCGATCTTCTTGACGTCGCCCATGCTTTCCGCTGTGAACGTCTGCATGCACGCGAAGTTGCGGATGTCCCAGACCTTAAAGATGCCATCGACGTCCGCTGTGATGATCTGGGGAGTGTCCGGGATGATCTCGACACCACACAAGCTGTTGCTGTGGCCGTGGAGCCGTAAGATGAGCTGGTCGACGTACGGGTTCCACACGAGCGCGTCGAAATCGAAGCCCGCCGACACGAGAAACCGGTACTCAGGCGAGTACGCGAGCGATCGCACGCCCTTCTGGTGGCCGTCGAGCTGCTGCTTGTGCTTGCCCGTGTGTACGTCCCACAGGCGGATCGTGCGGTCCATACTTGCGGACGCCAGTGACTCGAGTGTCGGTAACTACAGCTCAAGCACACAAACCACACAGCGTCAACACGAGCCCACAATATAACCCTCATCCCATCAAGAGAACTCACGTTGAGCAAGTCGAGAACGATGTCGTCGTGGGACCGCGTGAGCACCTTGCCTCGCGCTTCACCGCCCATGTGATGCCGCTCTTCCATGCGCTCGGCGTCCCACGCGTAGATGATGCCACTGACGCCAGCCGAAAACAGCGTAGGCGAGTCCGGGTACCATTTGAGGCAGTTCTGGGACGTCGGCGTGTGGCAACTCTTCACGAGTCGTAGGTTTGTATCGTCGTAGAAGCGGAACTGCAGGTCTGAGGACGCTAACACGTACTGGTCGAGCTACGCAAAGTAGTACCACCAGCCGAGTCAAAGATGCGGTCATTTAATGTAGCTGGTTCACGACCAGGTTTACCTTTGGGATGTGCTCCGCGCATTGCACGAAGCCTTCGGGCGAGCGGATGCTGCGCACAAACTCGCAATCTGCGTTGTAGAGCTTGAACATCGTGCTGCAGTTTTCGATGAGGCCGATGAGGTTGTTGGTTGGGTAGTAGTAGATCTACAAAGAGTCCAGCGTCATACGTCCACCCATCGAGTCCCCACACTCACAGCAACCACCTTACGTGGTCGATGAACGTGCTATGCTTGGAGGTGTCCTCCCACTGCACGTGGTGGTAGAGCTGAATGGAATTGGGCTGGTGGCTCTTGACCGTGAGCCCCGTCTCCACGATGAAGCCCGTAAACTCCTCCCACTCCATCGAGCCGTCACCGTTGATGTCGATCTGCGCGAAGAGCTCGCAGAGATTGGCGATGAGCTGATGCTCTGAGAGGTTCCGCAGCCGCGAGTTCTCTTCGCCCGCGCGCTCGCTGCTCTGGACGAAGCGCACCATCACGTGGACGAACTCGGCGATGGACAGCCCGCGCTCCTTCTGCTGGAACTCCTTACGCAGCGCACTCACTTTGTCCATGTCCATCATCATCATAATGTCCATCGTGAAACCTTTCTCCGGGTCGTGTTCGTACGGACGGCTGTTGCCATTGAGCACGGGCAGGCTACGTGCAATAACACAAAGAGCGTCAGGATCCGACTGAAGGGGAAGGGAGGCATAGCGTCGGCAAGCCGTACGACTGAAGCTCCGTTAAAAAGGCCTTGGTCGAGAGTGCCGCCTCCAGCGCTGCGTCGACGTGCTTGTCACTGTCGCCATCGGAGCCACTGCGCCCGTGGGGCTCAGCGTTGGAGGTTGAGGACGTCGCCATGATGACGGCCTTTTCGCGATGAGCTGGTGGGAAAACTGGTTCGACTCTTCAACGTTGTATTAGCTTCGACTAGCCTTCAAGATAAGGTAATTAGCTTTGCGCGCATAAATACGGTAATACGGAAGACTAAATCCTGATTAAAACGTTCATACGGTAATGTGGGATACGGTAAACAGCTAAGGTACACAGATACCGTAACGCTACCACAGTCAACCAGATCCTCACATCACCCAGTCCAGCAATGGCCTCTCCGCATACACCAGCCCCTGTCAACTGCGTGCAGGTCTCGCTGCGTGCTGACGTTACTGACAAGACCAGTGCTCGCACACAGGTGGCTGCACTCCCCCATGTCGTGCGGTTGATCAGTGACTGCCTCGACTGCAAGTCCTGGAGGGTGCCGCGTGTGTGAGGTCAACTTGTTGTCGCTACTGTCCCGATTCAGTCCGTGGGGTGCGGCGGAGGGCATCGATCCGTTCTACTGGCGCTTCCAGTGCGGCAAGGGCCTCGTGTGGGCGGTCAAGCACGACGACCTGGCGATGCTCGAGTGGCTACACGAATGCTGTCCGACGATAGTGACACACCGGCTGGGGAGTCTGTCAATGCTACAGTGGCTCACAGTTCGCCACAGAAACCCTCCGCGTGTTCCGCAAGCGATGGATGCAGCAGCGTCGACGGGCCAAATCGCGTGAAGCTCGCTGCTGTGTAGCCACTTGTTGGTGACTACTTCAATGGTACACTGTACCGATTCATTTCTGATTCATGGCGTTTCGGCTCAGAGATCAGTTGAAATATTTCCAAGAGCCTTGCAAATATTCCCGTAAGTTACGACTCACCGCCGTCATTTACCTGCTGGTTCTGGACGTCGCTTGTCAAAATGGCAACTTGCCATTGAGCTCTTCAGTTCCTCCACCCAGTACATCATCGGAAATGCCCAAGGACCAGAAGAAGCGCCAGCGCAACAACGACACGGCGTCGGCGGCGCAGAATGCGCTGGGCCGCACGCTGGCCACGCCCAACACGTCGCTGGGCCAGCACTTCCTCAAGAACCCCATGATCGTCACGCAGATCGTGGCCAAGGCCGCCATCCGCGGCACGGACGTGTGTCTCGAAGTCGGTCCTGGTACTGGTAACTTGACCATCAAGCTGCTGGAGCAGGCCAAGCGCGTCGTGGCCGTCGAGTTTGACCCGCGAATGGTGGCGGAAGTGCAGAAGCGAGTCCAGAACACGTACGTTTGTGATTTTTCATTTGTTTCGCGTAGCTGCTCGGAGATGGAATGAATGATTGATGGACTTTTCTGATTAATGCAGTGAGCACCACAACCACCTGCAGATCATCCACGGCGACGTCATGAAGGTGCAGCTGCCGTTCTTCGACGTGTGCGTGGCCAACTTGCCGTACCAGATCTCGTCGCCGTTCGTGTTCAAGCTGCTGTCGCACCGACCCATGTTCCGCTGCGCCGTGATCATGTTCCAGGAGGAATTCGCCAAGCGCCTCAGTGCCAAGTGCGTCGGATCACGCCTAATGTTGCTTTGGCTACTTAGCGCTCACTCGCTTTTCTTTTGCTGTTGTTCACAGGCCTGGTGATGAGCTCTACTGTCGTCTCTCGGTCAACACGCAGCTCCTGGCCAAGGTGGACCAGCTGCTTAAGGTCGGCCGCAACAACTTCCGTCCGCCGCCCAAGGTCGAGTCGCGTGTCGTGCGTATCGAGCCCAAGAACCCGCCGCCGCCAGTCAACTTCACCGTGGGTCCATCTCAGTTGGTTTCATCTTGTGTGGTGATGACTGAGGCTGACGATTTTTTGAATGCGGATCTGTCTGTAGGAATGGGACGGTATGATCAAGATCATCTTCAACCGTAAGAACAAGACGCTCCACTCGACGTTCACGACCAAGTCGGTGCTCTCCGTGCTCAAGGAGAACTACCAGACCTTCTGCTCGCTGAACAACGAGCTGCCAGAGAGTGACTTCGACATCAAGGCCAAGGTCGAAGAGGTGCTCAACGTGGAGGGCTACAGCGGCAAGCGCGGCGCCAAGCTCGACCAGGACGACTTCCTCGCGTACGTTACAGAGTCTTTGTTGATGCTGGACCTCAATATGTGTACTGACTGTGCTTTTGTGAGGGTATGCAGGCTGCTCGAACGCTTCAACGCCGCCAAGATCCACTTCTCGTAAACGCACAACCGCACAACCGCAGACACTTGCGTCTCCTGTAGACAAACCTCTTAGATTCTCTCTCACTTTGATCTGTAATGGACTCGATTGAATATGCTCGATTGTAAGGTCGGATCTGGCTGTCCAGGGGATCCGTTCACACGTGATCACCACGCAACACAACTGTTTCAGTGTACTACGTAGTAGGTGCAATGATACGCATACAGACGCTGAAGTCCTCTGGTCACTTTGTCGGAAGCTCATGTGAGACAAAGGCGCTGAGCAAGAGTGTACCCATTTCTTTCTGGATAGTCATATTGCGACAAGTGCTGGTCCTGTGATCAGCGCTGATTACTCGCCCACTGCGGATCCTGGCGACTCTCCACGTGAAAAGGTATTGTGCTTTTCACAAAAAATGCCGGTTCGATTTGGACTCCATCCAGGACCTGACAGTTAGGGTTAGGGCAAAGAAAACGGACCCTGTCTATTCTAAAACGGAGCAAACACCGTGCTTTGACCCCTCACTTGTTCTTGCGGTCCTGTGTGGGGGAGGCAACCTGAAGGCAGCATGACGGCGCTACCGACAATTCTTCGTCGACTACTCACGCTGCGCACTGGAGAGCCAGGTGGTCGCTCTTGTGGTGGAACCAAAGAGCGCTTTGACTTTGACGCGGCTGAAGGTCATGCGGTTCTTCGTGAGAAGTGCCTTCGCAAACTTGCTGCTGTGTGCACGGTGCTCGAGGCGACCAACAAGCCAAGGATCTTCGTACGAGGCACCGGAGACATCTACTTCAAGCGTGCTAAGCACGACTCGCAAGACCAGTATGTCAAGCTGTCGGACGACAACTTTATTGAAAGTCTCACGCGCCGCTGGACCCGCCACACTCAGTCTACCACCGGCAATGACCCCCTGGACTTCGAGTTCTTTCTCTACGTAGATACGGAAACGCAATCAACGACGAGTGGAAGGATGGAAGACGCACGCATCCGACGCCTCGCGCATCAAGCCGCCAACCACGTAACGTTTGGTGAGATTACAGGCCAGCATCTCGACGTCGTGAACGCCAGACTGCCCGATGGCTCGGCGTTCGTCGTGCCAACGATCGACAACACCACCCAAAAGGCCATTGCCCTCGATACTGAGCTGGCGACATTGCGTGCGACGGCTTCACAGCCTATCGTTGAAGCCACAGCAATCATCGATCTGAAACAGAATGGTGTATGGATACCGAGAGCGATTCGTGTCTCTCAACTGCGTGCTGCTCTCGGCCTCCCCCAACACAACATTTTTACTGAAGGAATCTATCATCGTGATGCTCTGAACGCTTTGAACGCGATCAATCCTACCTACGGCGACCAGGCAGACGTTGACCCAAAGGTGACCAATTCGAAATTGTGTTGGTAAATAAATATGATGCTTCACGATCTATAAATTTCCCTTATCTTTTGCTGCATTCATCAATTCTCGAAAAGTGTGTCGAAGACATGAGCTTTGAGAGCTGTAGATCCGTAGCCACAATGAGATAACATCTTGACGCACGATGTCGAACGATGGGTGCATCGTGGCATGGCGAGAGTGAGAACTTGCTTGGGAAATAGTGGAAATACCAGGTTCGCGTGGCGCTGGATCCACTTCTTCAGCAGGCCGAACCCCAGTTCAATCGGGTTAGTTGAGGGCAATATGGTGGTAGAAACAAGAGTCGCGCTCCGCACTGATGAATCACGTCTTGAAGCTGTGGATTTTGGCGTTGTCTAAGACAACGATAGATCGGGGAAAAGGCCATGGGTTTAACAGAGGCACCACTTTACATAGGAAGCATGCGTGGAACTCTCGTTGCGTGAAAGTTCCCTCCGTTGTGTCCCAACCAACGAACCCAGTCGAATCCATCACTGCAAAAACGGAGACGCGCTTTCCCCGCCGAAAGGGAAGTCGCACCACAGCCTTGGTGTTCCGTGCTGACCAAGAATAGCGTCTATATGCGTGTCTCCCGTCTTTCGAAGTCTCGTCGAGAAAGATGAGCTGCTCGGGATACGAGTAGATGGCTCCTAACTTCGCCTTGTAAGCTGCAACTTCCTCTGGAACGGCCTCTCGAGGCGACTTTGTTAATACCTTTCGCGACAGATTGAGATCGAAATTCAGGACGCGGCAGATAGTAGAACTGGATGTTGACTGGATGGCTGGGAAAGTAGTGCGAACGTAGGTCTGTAGCTCTTCAATGTAAAATGTTGGATGAGACCGCACATACTCCAGCACGGAAGTCAAGACTTTGGCCGGGCATCGTGCTGACTTCTCTCGAACAGCGTTCTCCATGACCCTTCCTTCACTCAAAAAGAGGCTGTACCAACGGTTGATGGTGCGAACTTTCGGCCCAAGAATCACTGAGATCTCATACTGGAACGCCGTAGACGTGATGCAAGACGCCATCGAAGGTCGCTGCTGTACGTCATGACTTGGACTGCTTTCCTGGAAATCAGAGTCCAAAATGCCAAGATGCTCATGCCAAAAGGTCTATTTTCGAACAAAGCTGAGTGGCCATGGTCTAAAAATGACCCAGGGATATTATCTCTGACCTCAAGCATGCTCCAAATCGGAGCAATCGATGTCGGGTTGGCCAAAAGGTTTGAAAAGCACAATAAATGTTTGCTCGTGAGAAGCTCATTTATCGAAATTCATCACAACACAAGCATGTCGACTACTGCTGCTGCTGCTTCCGCGTACACGGCGATGGTCGTGGGCTCCACGGGCGCCGTCGGCCGAGAGCTCGTCGCGGAGCTCGTCGCGTCCGCCAAGTGCGCTAAGGTCATCGCGCTCGCGCGTCGCGACATCCCGTCGGACCAGTGGACCAAGTCGTTCCCTCGCCTGGACGCTGATCTCGCACAGGGCAAGCTGGAGATCCGCGCCGTGGACTTTGACACGCTCAGTGAGCGCGACATAAAGGCCGAAGACAAGGTGGACGCGGCGTTCTGCTGCCTGGGCACCACGCGCAAAGGTGCGTAGCCATTATGTGTTGGATAGATGCAGTGATATGCTGATTGGAATACTGACGCTGTTTTGTGGCTTCTGGATGAATAGATGCTGGCTCGGCGGAGGCCTTCCGCAAGGGTACGTCTATGGGGTAGGCAGTAGTCTCTGAGTTTAGTATGCTGACGAGTGGCATGAATGATCATAACAGTGGATCTGGTGTACGTGACGCGCTTCGGCGATTTGACCAAGGCAGCGAATGCGCCGTACTTCGGTCTTCTGTCAGCTGCGGTGAGTTGTATGATCGTGCAGCTTAGTGGTCAAGAGAGAGCGTCCTGTCTGAGTATCTTTGGTCGTGTTTCTAGAATGTGAGCAAGAGCAGTTGGTTCCTGTACCCGCAGACCAAGGGCGAGGCCGACGAGAACATCAAGGCGCTGAACTTCCCACACACCAGCTTCTTCCGTCCGGGGCTTATCAACCGTGGCGAGTTGGCGCGCACGGTCGAGAAGATCGGCATGGCCGTGATGCCGTCGGTACGTTTGTGCGATTGGACTGTGGATGAGGTCAATGGGCGTATATGTGTATAACTGAGCTGTTGCGATGAGTAGGTCACGACCATCGCCATCGCCAAGGGCATGCTGGCGGACTACGAGAGCGGCCCAAGCGAAATGATCAAGGAGGTCAACAACAGCGACCTGAAGAAGTTCCAGTGATGATCAGAAAGGGGGAATTTGGTATTGAAATACAATGTACGCTGCATATTGGATGGATGGTTGAGGTCCTTGGGGCAAAGTACTCTATATTACTTGTGGCGTGTTTGACCTCACTCCTCCTCCGTCGAGAAACAAGTCTGCTCAGTGGAGCTGCTGCAGCCCTTCGGCAAACCACCCGGTCCGGTGGATTAGCCTGTCTTCCTGTGTCGTGAACTTGTGTGGAGTGATGGTGATGCGTACGGCAGACACGGGCGTAATCGTCCGTGGCTGTGTGGTCCATTGTCTGTGGGGCCAACAACTCACTCTACGGATGTTGAAGTGTGGCATCCTAATTAGCCTCGCGGGCTTCCACCGCATCACGACTGCGACTGCAGTACCCGGTAGTGTACTTCGAAGAATGTAGCCGGCAGCATCCACAGTCACAAAGTCATTCCTCAAAAAGAGATCAACCCCGGAGACAACCATGGCTTCTGCTACTGCTGCTGCTTCCGCGTACACGGCGATGGTCGTGGGCTCCACGGGCGCCGTCGGCCGAGAGCTCGTCGCGGAGCTCGTCGCGTCCGCCA
>JAADWY010000131.1:0-57793 GCA_023336355.1 Pythium dissotocum | reverse complement strand
GTGCGCGCAGTTGGTCGCCGCTTCGAAACCCACACTGTCACAAAGTCTATCTGAAAATATGAATATTTTTTGGATTTTTGGGGGTCTCGTCCGGCACTATTAAATAGAAGACCGGACTGTAATCGGGGAAATCCGTTAGAATGAGAGTGATCCACTGTCTCATCGATCAGGTTTCAAAGGTTCATGGTTACCTTCCATTGGTCAAAATAATCTTGTTTGGTAGTGCGAGCGAATATCTACCAATCAGCTGTTGTTTTCGTGACGTTCTTTTTGCTGACTGCAGCGAGACAAGCAACCCGAGGCCACTTTTCTCTTCTTGTGAGGCCCACAGTGAAGTTTTCCCAGCGAGAACAGGAACGAACGAACGAACGCCTCACGCAGCATTCGCCCCCAACACCAACAGGAAAGAAAAGCGCAGCGCCTGGAAACCAACGCTCGCGCCCGCGAACTAAACGCCAACTAAACGCCAACACCAACACTTTTAGTTTCATCGACACCAACAACCAACAAACATGGCGAAGGGAGAAGTTAGCCTCAACAAGAACGTGAACTGGATGGAGTCGCGCGGCTTCTGGACGTTCTACGTGATCCTGCTCGGCTGCCTGTACGCGGCGATGCCGATCTTCGTGCCAGCGAGCGAGGCTTGGACCTACGTGAGCGTCATTCACGGCCTGGTAAGCGATTCCTGACGTTTGATATGCGAACTTATTCGTATGCGCATTGCCACTAATAACGTGGTGCTCGTCTTGTTTAACAGATCTCGTTCGGCATTATGCACTGGATCAAGGGCTCACCTGACGAGACGAACTCGATGGGCGACTACCGCGAGCTCACTTTCTACGAGCAGATCGACGAGGGACGCAAGTGGACGCCAACGAAGAAGTTTTTGATGATCGTGCCAACGGTCCTCTTCATGGCTGCTTCGGTCGCCACCGAGTACGACGTCACGCACCTCCTCATCAACTTCCCAATCTGGCTCACGCTCATCCTGGCGAAGCTCCCAGAGCTCGACCGCGTGCGTATCTTCGGTATCAACTCGACCGTCGGTATCGATGACGTCAAGAAGGAGAAGTAAGAAACACGAACCCACCCGTTGATTTGCGTTGCGTTCTTCTCTCGTATCTATGGCTGCGATACATGAGCGCGCGCTCGACAGCGAATGAGGTGCTGTCGGCGAATGAGCACCATGCAGAGCTCAGAATATAGATATTAGATTAAACATGAAAACAATCCTCTTCTCTTCTTCTCTCTCGTGTTTTCCTACTACGGTTGCGGCGAGTGAAGCCACTCGACCATCGAAACGCTTGGAATGTGCACGAACTTCAAGCTCTCTCATTCTTTCTTGGACGAATACAAAGTCACAGCTCGGTTCTCTAGTGACCTGCTTGCGAGGAATGTAGACTAGCAGCAGCCGCCCTTCTTCTGCGGCGCCGGCGCCGTAATTGGGAACGCTTCCCGCTCAGGCTGTGGTGGGTTCTTCGGCAGACGCTTCGCGATCGCGACGAACAGGTCCTTCACGTTCACGGCCGTCTTGGCCGACGTCTCAAGGTGGAGGATGTCGTTATCCTCAGCGTACTGGTGCGCTTCTTCGAAATCCACCTTTCGGCGAGCCTCCAAATCAGCCTTGTTACCAGCGAGTGCGATCACAACGTTCGGGTCACCACGTCGCTGGAGCTCCTTCACCCACGACTTGGCTCCCGTGAACGAGTCCTAAATTGACACAGCACGATCAGCACATGGATATGTTGCGTATCCAAACGGTAGAGATCACCAACCTTGTTGGTGACGTCGTACACGACGATCGCAGCGGCAGCACCGCGGTAGTACATTGGCGCGAGACTGCGGTATCGCTCTGAAGATCACACCAGATAAAATCACGTCAGTTCCAGATCTGCGCTGGGTTTCTTCAAGACAGACAACGCACCCTGGCCAGCGGTATCCCAGATCTCGAACTTGACGGTGACACCGTCATCCAAGTTCACGGTCTGCGTCAAGAAGGCGGCTACGTCGGCAAAGGAAGAAACTCGTTAGATTCCACCAAAATCGCTGCTGTACCGGTACTAGCCATCAAGAACGTACCGCCGATCGTTGGCTCCTGGAACTCGAAGAACTCATCGCGCACGAATCGCACGACCAGACAAGACTTGCCCACGGCCGTGTCGCCAAGCAGCACGAGCTTGAAATGGCACGTTCGGTTTTGCGCCATCGTTGGTTGTGGCTGTTGCAGTGGCTGGTTTCTTCTACGTTTGGCGGTCTTTCTCGCTCAACACAGCAATCCAAATCTGGAGCTGGAAGCGCTGGCTCGTCGTCGACGGTCTCGATAGTCGGCGGAGAATGCGGTGGTGGATGGAGAGGCTCAGGGAGTCGTGGAAGCAGGCTGGAGACGCGCTTCTAGTTCTCTGAAAATCCTGCGGGTTCCCAACGTGGATGCTGTGTGAGGAAGGAGGGTGCCTGCCGATGCCCGTTGGTTCCCTTTCTTTGACCGCGCGAACTTCGCCGCCGACACACACGCTCGTTCTTCGCTTCTTTTCTTTCTCTCTCTCTCTTGCAGCAAGGGTGGATGAGGTGATTTTTACAGATGTTTTAAACAACTCGTCAAGGTTACCAAAAGGAGGTGAGTATTGTGATGCCTCCAATGGAAAACACAGAGGGTAAATACCGTCTTTTGGTTGCAGGAAAGGATATACGGCGTTGGAATGGAAATGGGGGGATATCCACCATGGTGGTGACTCACATCACGCTGCATCCGACTGACAGAGAGGGAGAAGAGCAGTACTAGTATGAGAGCACGTTCCAGGTGATCATCTGTGTATGCAGTGGTGTAACGAAGGGAGAGACTGATGCGGGAGTCGTGCTGTATTTATTAATACTATAAGTATTCACTCTGAGAGAGTGCAGATGATAGCCGCCGACTTGAAGGTGCTTATGGGATGGGCTTGATCTACATGTTCACGACACGAATGCGTCACTGGTCAGCATCCACTGTTCTCATGCGAAATCCACGACGTGGCTGGCTCCTTACCTTGAAGTGCAGTGTGATGAGCGAGAAGACCAGGCATTTGAGGTCCTGCACCAAATAGTACAGCACGCGGAGGCCTTCGGGGTCTTTGCTATCCTGGACATCCAACAGCGAGCCGATCTTGGCACACTATATTGAGGAGCAGCAACAGTATGATTAGGAACGGATGTTGTAGGATGTTTGCAGAGAGGAGTGCGGGCCTACCGTGAATGAGATGTGCTCGTCATCGAGAATGACTTCGAGCTCCTGTCGGCCGACGCGGTCTGGCTCCGGCCACTCCTTATCGTCTTCCCTGAAGATCACAACACAAGTAGAGTAAGGAAACCTGTTCATCAGTGTACTCCAGGGTGATGCAGTGATTGTAGATGCCGGGCACGTACTTGGTGATTTCACTGTCGCGGATGATCCGCTTCACCTCGTCAATAACCGACTTGGAAACGGTGACTAAGATACGAGAGGCGTTAGTGGCTAGGACTGACCCCTAGTACTTCAGTTTGCATGGATACCCACCTTCTTTGCGGATCATCGAGTCCTTCTTGTAGTTGGAGTTGTTCGCATACCGCAGCTTGCCGTCCGATCGGAACTCAAACTCCATGAACTCGTGGCCAAACTTGCCCTTGTGCCCAACGCTGCGCACAGCCATGACTCTGTCAGTTGGTCCTACCAGTACATGAGAATTCAACTTCGCCTTTTGATACGTACTAGTATCGCAGATAGAAGTCGTCGCCGCCCGCCATGTCGCCCGTGTTTCCTCGCGCTGCGTGACGTTTCCTTCGAGTTTCCTTCGCTCGGTTCCGCGTTTTCGCTCGGCCTATCGTTGCAGCCAAATTTCTGAATATATTTCACCAATCAAAGACGATCACAACAATTTATCCTGCAATTATTGGCTAAAATAGAACTATCCCAGTGCGCGAAATGCGGTGGTTTGGTCGAAATGCCCCCGCGTTTTGTTCAAACCTCCATCGGCCGCCTGATCGAAGGAGCATCCGCCGCCATCGCCCGCACCCGCGCTGTCTTCGGGGAACCCTTCCGCGTCTAGCGCACCATCGGAAACAATCAACCGACGGGGAAGATCGTGCGCTACTTTCCCATTCATTTGGACTCGCGTCGAGGCATCCAGGGCGGTCTAAGGAGCGCATATTCAACGACGCCACAGATTCGTTGAAGTGACTCATTGTGGAGCATTTGTGAGTGGCAGCGGCGAATGGAAGCGATATCGCCTTGGAAGAAGCGTCTAATGCGGTGTGATCTATGGGCTGATGTGATTATCTTTAGAGAGTGACTCTAGGATCAACTTTAAGACATGTCGGACACTCCGAATACCCCTCAAGCAGCCGCGTCAGTGTCTTCCCCCGCTGCCAACGTCACGAGCCCCAAGGCACCCAGTCGTCCAAACTCTAAGAAACGCGCCGCTGCACCTCCCTCAGTGACATCGCTTAGCGCAGCAGCGAGTGAGGACAGCGCTTCAAAGCCCCGAACCACGCGTCGGGAGCTCAAGAAGCTCACCGAGATGGATTTGGAAGAGGAGAAAGACGCTGTGCCGGCAGGTATGGTTTTTTTGTGGCTATGTGTGCTGGCTCTTATGGAGAAGTGGTGCTCATTGTATATCTTGCGCGTTAGGTGTTTCGTCAGTGGCAGGAAAGCTTTTCGAAGACGACACAAGCACGGCGACTGCTACGCCGAGTAGCCTTCACGACGATTTCGTCAATTTGATGAAAGCTCAGGGCTTAGAGAAGATGGCGACAGAGGCTGGTCTGATGAAAGACGGCGCTCTTGTTGATATCAAGCAGGAGCCTGGCCTGGAGACGCCAACGGACAAGGCGAGCGGCAAGCGACCACTGTCTGCGATGAAGTCGGAGCCTGATAGTCCGACGTTCTCGAGCCCGTAAGTTGCAAGTCTGGACTGCATCTGAACGAGAAGCGAGTGGCTGATGCAGCTCGCTTGCGCTATTTTGTAGGCTGTCTGCCAAGAAGCGGAAATACCTCAAGATCAACAAGGGTCTGCGGCATTTCAGCATGAAGGTGTGCCAGAAAGTGGAGGAGAAGAACGTAACCTCGTACAACGAAGTCGCTGACGAACTTGTCAAAGAGTTTGTCACCATGCGGCCAAACGATGCAGTAAGTGATGCGCTGTCTGGACGGTTGGTCTGTGGGATCGCGGATCTGATCGCTTTGCTTTTTGGTGACAGGTATACGACGAGAAGAACATCCGTCGCAGAGTGTACGACGCGCTGAACGTTTTGATGGCGATGGATATCATATCCAAGGAACGGAAGGAGATTCGGTGGCGAGGGCTTCCCACGAGCCTCCAGCACGACGCCGAGATGCTGATTGTGAGTCTCGCTAGTGGTTTAGTGTCTTTTGACAAGGGTTCTCATGTGAGCTGTCCTATCTGTCCAGGCCGAACGAAACGAGCGCATGAAAAGCATCGAGCAAAAGAAACAGCACCTGCAAGATCTTCTCGTGCAGCAAGTCGCGATGAAGAATCTGCTGAAGCGCAACGCCAAGAGAAGAAAGGAAGCGCCGTCAGACTCGCAGCGCGACGAAGGGCGGATCTTCCTGCCGTTCATCGCCGTGAACACCAACAAGGACACTGTGATCCAGTGTGAGATGTCGGAAGACCGCCAAGACATCTTCTTCAACTTCAGCAGTCCGTTTGAGATCAACGACGACACGGAAGTCTTGCGAAGACTGAATCTTCACAAGTGCCCATACGACGAGCTAAAAGGAATCGTACCGGAGAAGCTCATGTCGTACTTGCCGGCCGAGTGCGAGTCCAAAAGCGAAGACAGTTAGCGTCGTTACCAGAACACAAGAGCACAGTAGAGTAGCTTGCAGTACTAGTTTATAAGGGTTATGCCTCGGCCTCTATTCGAGTGCAATAAAGAAAAAGTCTTGTTTTCGACGAGAAGAGGTGGTCGCCGCACGCGATGGTCTAGTGTAGTAGTAGTGTACAGCATCGCGTGAGTTTGTGTAGCAGTGTTCTTTCCGTTGGTGGCCCACGCTTCGGGTTTGGAGAGGCTTGTAGAGCTCTTGAAGCGAGGTATCTCTCATAAAGCCGTGGAAGGCTGGTGCTGACTTGTAACGACTTCTGCGTATGTCCGGCGGCGAGGCTGCGGCGGCTGGGGGACGAGGGAGTCCTTCGACAGCACGACCCAGTCGTCCGTGTCATCACCATTGGCGTGCATATCGTGGAAGTTCATGGAGTTTGTGCTGATGGAGCTGGACGTGTTGATGTTACCGGTCGTCTTCGTGGCGGTCCATCCGATTGTCTGCAGGAGCTGGTCAAGCATGATGTGGCTGTAGGTGGTGCGGTGTGTGAGGGAGGTCGTCGTGCCCCGAGGTTAAAGTTGAAATGACGTCAGTGAGGAGGAAGTGAAGAGTGATCGAAGTCAGCCAACGAGTGCCTGTGTAAGCTAGTTGAATCTGGCGGCGTGTTCTTCGACTTTTTCCTCGTGGGTGGTGTCTCTGGGGATGACGCCGGGCGAATCCATGTGGCTTCTGGTGTGAGAAGCAACTTCAACGCACCCATCTGGCGCGATTGAGTGTTCTTCGACGATCCCCGCTCGAGTGACATGAGATTCGAGACGGCGTGTACACTGGCTGACAGTTCTATTATTTTGTCTCAGAGTCAAGCCAAAAAAAAAGGGGGAGTCATGTCTCGTGTAGAATCAGACGATGGTGACGCTGAGTCTGGTCCTGAAATTTATGTTGTCCAGAACACAGGGAAACAACACGGGGGAGAGCACCGGATCAGGAATCGCCATCAAGCACCAGCTCAAACGCAGCATAAATGAGTTCTATCGTATATGTGCTAGCTGGACTAGGATTTAGCTCTGCTGCTGTGGCTGAAGCCATGGAGCTTGTTTATCCGGCTTTTTAGTTTCCCGCACGAAACAACCTCCATGTTTTTACGGAGGAGCAATTTGAAGTTGGATCCTCAATTGAGGATTCGCATCCTCCCTCCTCCCACTTCAAATCTATGACTCCTTCTGAAGAGAAGAGAACACCTCTCTCCCGCTTGGTCCTCTGTCCCATGCGACGACGCTGCCGACGCTTGGTGCAAACTCTGGTCAAAAGATCCGTGATCGGTCTCATTGGCCAAAAATGAAGACTGCCGTCCTTGGCTATAATTCCCACACCCCTAACGACGCAACTTGCGCGTGTAATTTACATCGATACCGTGGACTGTCCCAAACGTTGGCCATTTTGAGCGACCTTGAAGCATGTGGCGGTCATTTATGAGTGTTGGTCTCTGGTCATTTATCAGATCAGCTTGAACTTGGTCTGCGAGGGAACCTTCGAACTTTCGGTAAGAAAACGCCATCTTCGAAAAAAATACAATTTATCAAGTCTCACAGGTAAAACAGGATATTTTGCGCGAGGAGGAGAACTACAGCAGGAGGGCGGCCGGCGGAAGAGCAGACACAAGTGCAGTAGATTGCCAGAGACAGAGACAGCGAACGCCATCAGAGGGAATATTGCGACTGGGTCCGCACGCATCATCTTCTCTACACGACGCCCCGTTACGACACCGTGACCAGTCAACGGTGTGTGCGTGTCGGTTCGCGCCAGTAGCTCCACTCCGCTCCTCCGCGCCTGTGACGTCGGACCGTTCGCCAACGCCACTGCAGTGTCCGTGGAGAGGGGACTGACCGAGCACCATGCAGCACCAGCGCACGCGCCACGCGTCGCTGGACTTCCCGCGCTCCAACAAGCGCTTATCGCCGCAGGATGAGTGGTGTGAGTTCCTCTCAACCAGTATGGCGGCGCTCACGACGGACGAGGACGACGACGACGTCGGCTCGCGTTCGCTGAGCAGTCTCAACGGGCTCGAGATGCGTCGCAACGGCAGCTCGTTCGAGGCGCTTGGAGGCGACCGCCTGGTCGCTGCTGCGAATGACTCGGCGATGCTTGCTGGCAAGCCGCAGCGCCGCGAGTCGTTCTCTGAATCACTGACCTCGTCGACCGGGTCGTCGCCTGCGGGTGCGGCCTGGCGACCGTTGGGTCGTCGCGCGTCGGCGCATGTGATCTCGAGCTCGAATCAGCTCGACCACCACCTCGAGTACGGATTCGATCTTCCCCCGCGCTCGCAGACCAACGGCGCGTCCAGCGGAGCGAAAAAAATGACGCACTCGTCGAGCTTCCGTGACGTTGCGCACTTGTCGTCGTCGGGATCTTCGCTTGTGGAGTCGTCGTCGTCGGACGAAGAGACCGTGGATGTGTTGGACAACAATGCGGTGGACCGCGAGTCGTTGCGTCCCGGAAGGATCGACGTGGAAGGTTCGGCGTACGCCACGTCTCCACTTCCGGTGCTGTCGGAAGATTCGCGGGCAAACCAACTTCTTCGTGTCAAGTCGCCTGTTCTCAGCAGTCGCAAGGACGCGAGCACGTGGCAGCTTCAAGATGAGGAGCTGCTGACATCGCCACGATTTGGTCAGTTCCGGTCGTCCCTGGACGAGAGCGCGGCCAGCATGTTCGGCGGTGGCATCGGTTTGTTTGTCGAGTGAGTTTCGCTTTGACCTTGTTTTGCCTAGTAATCTTCATGATCTGACCATCGTTCGTGTTGTTTTTCTACAGTGAGTCCAGCAATCAAGTGGCCGAGACCAGAGAGCCGCGTACTCGGTGAGTAATTGGTACCGGTGGACGCAACGTCTGAGCAGGATTCTCACTCTGTCTCGTGATTTGCGTAGAATGACGAAGGACGTGCGAGCGTCGTCAGTGGACTTCACGTACGTTCGTCCGACTGACTTCAATCCGCCGCTGCCGCCCCAGCAGGAGCCTCAGCATCAGCAACGATTGCGAGCGCGGTCGTTTTCGTACTCGGCGGGCTTCGGCTCGAACAACTACAACCCCGCGTACGGAAACAAGCAGTACGTGCCACACCCTCCGCAGCCAGATTTCCCTGTGACCATGCGTCAGTTCCACGGTGGTGGTCCACCACCGCCGCAGCCGACGCCAATGATGCACCAGAACCCTGTCCGTCCGCCTCGTGTGAGCATTCCGCAGAACGACATTCATGCCTACCACCAGCACCAGGTACAGGCCCAAACGCGAGCTGTGAAATTCTTGTCGAATCCTACTCATCACCACTTCATGTCAACAGGCTCCTCCACCAGCGCCGTACCGACGTTACTCGACGGACTTTGCTGCGCCGCCGTACCCAGAGCACATGCCGCCGCATGAGCAGGAAGTCCCAGCTCATCGCACGCCGACGGGTCGTGGAATTCGTTCCTACAGCATGGAATACTTCCAGACGAACCAGCGTGTGCGCACGCACTCTCTGGAAGGCAACCAAATGTTTGCGCCTGCCGCACCACCGGTCGAGTATCCAGTTAACGGACGACACGGATCGGGTGGCGTCTCCTACGAGTGGCCTCGCTCGCCAGTGGCGCCACCACTACCACCTGACACCCGCCACGTTAGCAACAACCAGTACCCTCCTCCGCCACCGGAGGCGTATTACGAAGTGGAGTTCAAGCGAGGACGCAGCGAGTTTTTCGCCGGAAACGCGGGGTTCAACCCAGGGGAATACGTGAAGGTGATTGCAGCGTGTATTCTTACTTGTGACCGGGAAGTGTGCTTACGAAAACGTTGTCGGATAGGTGGAAGCTGATCGAGGTGAAGATATTGGCCGTCTGCTTCGTCGCGTCACCGACCTCACGAAGATCACCGGCAGTGTTGACGCCTCAGGGCTTGCAGATGATCCGCTTGGTCGAACGAAGCGCCACGATTTGCCGACGAAGAAGATCATCAGCGTCGCCAATGCGCGAGAATGCGATCTTCTCAGCGAACAGGTGAGTTTGGCAGCCACAACGGATCTATGAAGGCTGAATCTAATGGTCATGTTTGTTTACAGCGCAAGGAGGAGCACGAAGTGTTTGAAGTGTGCAAGAGCAAAGTGCGCCAGCGTCTTCTGCCGATGAACGTGATCGATGCGGAGTACCAGTTTGACCGCCACAAGCTTACGTTCTTCTTCGAAGCTGATCGGTGAGACCAGCTTGCTTGTGCTACTGGCCGGTGATCATCATCCTAACTGATGTTGATCTTTATTTGTAGTCGTATCGACTTCCGTGAACTCGTTCGTGACCTGTTCGCGATCTACAAGACCCGCATCTGGCTCCAGCAGGTTGTGCCGAACGGCAAGAAGTCGGTGAACGAGTTCGAGATGAATTAGAGAGATATGTGCCCACGAGAAGCCGTCCTCGCGAAGCCGTGGAGAGAGGACGCTGACTGGTGAGGCCGTGCGATGCCGTGCCGCGTGAAGAGACAGAGTCTCGGCATCGCAACACGCAGCTGCCGACGGATGGAGAAAGCAGCGGTGAAGAATCGTCGTGTCGTGCTTTAGATTTGGATATACGTATATAGTAGAGACGGCGGCGACGCAGCGCCGTGACGTCGCGTCGAAGGACAAGAGACCAAGCTGATCGTGGCGACGACCTGTTGAAGCAAGGCAGCGTGGACACGTCAAGAGAGTTGAGAAGGATAGTTGGCAATATTTGGATTTTTCAATAGACGACATACACTAAACACACGTATCCTGGTGCATCCTGGATGTCAAAGTAGCCACACTGCAGCCACGCCACGTCCCTAAGCTGAGCACTAAGCGCCGCATGAAGCCACAAAGGACCTGTCCGTCCAGGAGCTCATGAGATGGTGCCGCCTGAAGATCAGCAGTGAACCCAACAGAGGTCTAAACCCTCTGTTATCCGATGGGTACGTATCACTGAGGACAAGAAAGACCCCAAGTTGCTTTCGTTGGCGTTTTCGCCGCTGCATCGGTCCGAGCCGTTTCCGGCACCGCAAAAATGATGGAAAGTTCTGCCGAATCCAGCGAATGGCACGACACGCCGACTAAGACCAGCGGAGACTGTGCGCTTGGAGGTGTCCGTTGGGGGTATGGGACCATTCCGCGGATCATTCCACGCACGTGACTCTGCAAAGAGCAGAGGCGTCCCACGCGCGCTACGTTAGACTCGTCGGACGCCGCTTCGAAAAACCTGGCTAACCCGACGCCACGGAAACACCCTGCTGGACTCTACGCGTGAAGCCACCGTCCGATCCAACAAACCAACAATTCCGATAGGACCAACAAGACCAACGCCAACAAAAGGACTAACCGCCGTGTTTGTTGGTGGTGGCACCAACAAACGGGTCCATTTGTTGGTTCGCGACGTCCCCACCACGAGTCCCCTTCCACTGCAAGAGCTCTCTTTTCACATTCTTTTATCTCAACGTCTCTCACGTCGCAGATGCGAGACGTCAGAGACACAGAGACGACCGTGCAGAGCGACGACGGGCGCGTGGAGCAGCCCGCCGTGTCCGGATCCTCGATCCCCATAGACGTTTTGTTGGCGATGGGCACCGGCACGACGCGAGGAAGCTTCGTGGCGTCGTTCGACATGACGCCGGCAGAAGAAGCGGCTGCTGTGGCGCTCGCGCGCGAGCAGCTACCGCATCTCCAGGCAGAATGCGACCCAAGCGACGACATCGTCGGTGGCTGGCGTCGCGTGCGCGGCAAGAAAGGCTCACGCGTCAAGATGTGGGAGAAGGGCAGTCCGTCATCCCTCACGCTCTCGGATGCGAACGGCAAGACCAAGAACAACCGCAAGAAGAGCTCCTCGCTGCCAGTGCCGTTGGCTACTCAGCAGTGCCATCGCACGACGACATCCGAGGTCTCTCACTATGCAGGGACGACCACGCAAGTGGACGCACCGACGAGTGACAGCTTGGTCAGAGAGACGTACGCTGTACGCAGCAGTATCACTGTGCAGGCGCCGTTGGCGTCTGTGATGAAGACGTTGGACTGCTCCATGGCGACGAGCTACCGCTCCTTCACCAAGATCATTTACGAGAACCTCGTAGCCGACACGTCTGTGCTGACCCACCGACGACTCGCACTTACCGACCCAGAGCAACCGCATCTTGCTGAGTCGCTGGCGGTGCGGTGGCTCGTGTGCAAGTGTGTGAACCCTCTAGTCTCGGACTGTGACTTGTGCCTCGTGGAGTACACGAAAGTACACTCGATCGACGAGCTTAGTGCCGCGGGTGCGGCTCCAAACAATCAGACTCCAGACGACGCAGACGAGGAGGATGTAGCTGGAGAGAACGACGGCCTCCGCGTGAGTGAGAAGATGCCGATCGCGTACAAGATCCTTCGATCCATGGACACGAAGCACTGCCCTCAGCTCAACAAAGCCCCTCACCATCTCGAGCGAGTTCAAGCCCCTCTAGGCGGCTTCCTGCTGTACGCCACCGACAATGAAGAAGTGACGGATGTGGTGTTCTTCATGTCGGTCTCGTACGATCGCAAGAAGCAGTATGGACTCAAGCCGGCCCAGTTCCTGAGCTCCGACGACCGCCAGTTTCGTGCGATCCAGGGCGTTCTCCACCAAATGGCGCTGGGAATCGGCCGTATCGCCAACGCTGTGGATGGCTACGCGATGAGCTTGCAGCTCGAGACCCTCCGCTCGACGCGTTGGATTGAGAATGCGGACAGAAGCGAGTGTGTTGTGTGCTACCGCCGCTTCCATCCGATCACGCGACGTCGCCACCACTGTCGCCTCTGTGGAGACATCATTTGCCGTGACTGTTCCATCCACAAAGACGCAGACCTTCCGACGATTGGCCCAACAACGCTGCGGATCTGCAAACTCTGCAACGTCCAGCACTTCGGACGTTCCAGTGCTCTGGCGTTAATCGCGACGGATGTGAAACTGACGGCTTCGGCTTTGCAAGGGCGTGAACGCGAGCTCGACGCAACTTCGTTCGAAAGTCCTGCGGCACGACGCCAACGTCGGCAGACAACTCTCAGCATCGATACGAAGAAACGGGTGGCAAGTGGTAGTCAAGAGTCTCCTAAAGCTGGTGTCACTGGTGGCGTTCTTGGCGGAGGGCGTCGTCACAGTACAGAACCACCAGTAAGTTGCCCGAAGCCGTCAGAGGAAAGAAGAACGGAGCGACCCAGCGACTTGCCGCTGTCACCACCTTCGTCGATTTCTCCAGGTAAATGGTCCAAGGCTTTCTATGCCAACCGAGCGGCGACGGGCTCAACCTCTCCATTCTCGACGACATCGCCACTACCTCGCCATACAGCAGGCAAGCCGGCGCCTCGACTCACTCAACTGTACTCGCCTCAGGCCAAGTTTGCTCGTACGATGCCACTGCCACGCTCAGTATCCAAGGAGGTCCAGCAACCTCAACCACGCTCGCAGCGTTTCAGCTTTGGCATTATGAAAGGTGCAACGCAGTCCCCTCAGACACGACCACACCAGCAGTCGTCTGGGGAGGCCCGGGAATCATCTTGCGATGATTGGAAGAGCTCGTCTGTGCGCCTCCCACAGAAGAGCTCTTTCGCTTCGCCGAAGCCACGCAAAGTGTCGGCTTCGAGCAATGAGAACCAGGTGCAAGATCGAGAGCGGTCAGCCAGCCAGAGCGGACCGGTCTCTCTCGGACGACGAGCCAAACTGGACCACATCGCTCAGTTTGAAGACTTGCTGCGAGATCTCTGCGAACACGCAAGCAACGCCACTGGCGCAAGATTTGCTGCCGTCAGTGTCTTTGTGCCTCGGGGCCCCACCAGCGGGTCCAGTGAGCCAGGAGGTCACGCGATGGCGCACTACCTCAAGGCGAAGGGCTCACCGAAGCTCATGAAGATCGCTTCGAACATGCGCTGCTGCGAACCCGTCCTGCATCTCCTTCGCCCGGTGTTGACTCGCAACGCGTTGACGTTCTGCATGGACGGCTATGAACTCGCAAGTCTGCCTTTCGTGAAGGGTCCTCACCAGGCTCGGTACTACGCTGGTACGCCGCTTGTCGACTCGAAAAACCGAGTTTTGGGAGCAGTTGCCGTGTTTGACGCCAAGTTTGTAGACGACGAAGACGAGCTGTTGGAAAATGTGAACGCTCTCGAGGTGATTGCCCAAGCCACGATCACTCGCATCGAGTCTCGCCAAGCTGACACGGCACTCAAGGCGTTCATGAACAACCCGCTCTTGCGCCAAACAGAGCCAATCATGATCATGCGCGATGGTGACAACGACTTCGACCCCAACGACGATCACGACGACGACGTCGACATCTACGACGAAGAGGACGAGGAACGCATGCGCACTTTCTCACGGCGGTCGGCGGTGCCGTTCCCGTCCAAGTCCATGCAGCCCTTGAGCTCTTCTGCGTCTGCGTCAGCCTCGCCAGCGAAGAAGGGCGAGGCGCTGGAGTTCTACAAGCGGCAGATGCATCGACTCGTGCAGCAGGCCAATCAGACCCAGGACCAAGTCATGCAAAACGCCATGAAGATGCATGGCGTGAGCTACTAAGCGTCATGAGTAGACTAGCTACAGCAATAACCATATGTGGATCGCCGTTTGTTTCACTTTGCTTCTTCATCTTCTTCCATTGAATACGCCTCTTGTATTATCGTCTCTTCAATCCAATCCAATGCGTGTTTACTTGGTCTTGAAGAGGTCCACCGCGCCATTTCGGAACGACAACACTTTCGAGTTCCACGCCTCGCGCACGTATGTGTAGTACTCGTGCTCGCGCGATCGCAGCGGAACATATCGCTCGTCCTGCGACGGGCTGGTCTTCTACAATGCGATGCAACCATCCAATGTGGTCAATCAGAATGCCCACCAGACGCACCAGTGGATGCAGAGATCGACATACCTTGGCGCCGCCCTGGAAGCTCTCCTTGACCTGATCCAGCGAGTAGAACACGACGTCCTCACGCTCATGAAGCTTGTACTTGACGACGCCGTAGCGCGCGCCGCCCGCGATCAGGCCCACGACAAACGGAGCCACTGACATCTCTCTTGTTGCTTTCTGCTTCAGGAGCTCTTCCCTTTCACCGGTCGGATGATGGTTCTGCCGTGGGGTGGGGCACAATTTGTGCCACAAAACAAGGGGTTGTCCCGAACTGTCCCTAAAATAAACTCTCCACACGGGACATTTCCTCCTGAATTACATATATAGACAGACAGCTCCTGTTTATCACCTATGTAGACGGCGGATGATTGGGAGCCAGCCAGTCCTAAATCGTCACGATGGAGACGGTCGCGATGGAGGTCGACGCGCAGGGCATCGCGCCAGCACCGACGGTGGATGCTGTGCAGCAGAAGCAACACAATGGACAGCAGTCCACGCAGGCGGACGATTCTGAAAACGCGGAGCCATTGCCGTTTTCGGAGGAGGAGCTGGCGTCGTGTTTCAAGGTCCGTTGTCACGAACGCTTGTTTTTTTCTTGTTTTTGGATGGGTTCACTCATGGAAATCTATGGTGTTCGCTCATTTACAGGTATTTGAGACGATCACAGCCAACATCAACCTGCTCGAGGACAAGCGTCTGCGTCTGTTCCGTAAGAAGATCGCGCCGCTGTCTGAGTTCCTGGAAAACCGCAAGTATGGTGGTGTGAGCCGCAAGAAGTACCTCGAGGACAAGCAGCTTCGCGAGGAGAAGCGCGCGCGAGTGAACCAGCGCCGCATGCACGACAAGAAGCACATCAATGCTTCTGCGCTGCGTCGCGAGCGCATCCAGAAGCTTCAGACGCTTTTGGAGCAGGGTAAGGACTCGGCTTTGCCGCTAATCGCTGACGGCGTGGCCGGCGAAGACGTCTGCCACACGACGTCGCTGCAGGCGCTTGCTGCAGACGATCAGGCGCAGGCTGATGCGGAGAAGGCAGAGGCTGCCAAGCGTGAAGCGAGCGCGTTGCTTGGCTTCCGATCGTGCTACTCGTGCAAGAGCCGTTTCGAGAAGATCCACCACTTTTACGACCAGCTCTGCCCACGCTGCGCTGAGCTCAACTTCACGAAGCGCTTCCAATCTTCTGACATGCGTGGCAAGGTCGCACTTGTGACCGGCGCTCGTGTGAAGATCGGCTACCAGATCGCCGTGAAGCTGCTGCTCAGCGGTGCCGCCGTGATCGCTACATCGCGATTCCCAAAGGATATGGCGGAGCGCTTTGCGTCGCACCCTGAGTACGAGACCTTCAAGGACCGTCTCCAGGTCTTCGGCATCGACTTCCGCGATCTCATCCACTTGGAGCAGTTCATCGACTTTGTGCTCTCGCGATACTCGCGCCTGGATGTGATCATCCACAACGCTTGCCAGACTGTACGTCGTCCGCCGACGTACTACAAGCACCTCGTTAACAAGGAGACCAAGTCGCTTGAGCAGTGCGGTTCGAAGATCCAGAAGCTGCTGCACCACCAGTCTGAGTTTGATGCCCACTTGCAGTCGCTCGCGCTGCCGCAGTCTACAACTGGTGAAGGTGCTGCTGCCGCTGGTGGCGCTGCCCCGATTGGATCGGTGGCTGTGCCGTCGGCTCTCAAGTCGCAGGTGCCACTTCTGCTCAGTGATGCCCAGGACCAGGAACTGTTCCCGGAAGGCATGGTCGACGTGAACGGCCAGCAGATCGACTTGCGCTCGAAGAACTCGTGGCTGCTCAAGCTGGGTGAGGTCGCCACGCCGGAGATCGCGGAGGTGTTTGCGATCAACACCCTGGCGCCGTTCATCATGAACAACCGCCTCGTGCCGCTTCTTGAGAAGTCTGGTGGCCCGGGTGAAAAGAAGTTCATCGTGAACGTCAGTGCGATGGAGGGCAAGTTCTACCGCCACAAGACTCCGAACCACCCGCACACGAACATGGCCAAGGCCGCGCTCAACATGATGACGCGTACGTGTGCCGAGGACTTGAGCAAGCGCAAGATCTACATGACGTCGGTTGACACGGGGTACGTCTGCCACGGCTTCCTTGCTTCCCTATAGCTCTTTGATTCTGACACTGTACTTTCTCATTGTAGCTGGATCAACGACGAGAACCCACTGGAAAAGGCCCACGCCCACGCTGAGAACACCGACTTCCAGACTCCTATCGATGAGATCGACGCGGCTGCGCGTGTGTTGGACCCGGTCTTCGTCGGCTACAACACTGGCGAGGTCATTTACGGCAAGTTCCTCAAGGACTACCACGAGACGGAGTGGTAAGCCGCTTCTTCTGGGCGGCACCACAGGCCACTCGTGTACACAGCCACGCCATGGCCTCTAGTGGTGACTGGATATACAATAGATCCTCATAGAGCAGTGGATCTTCCTGCGCTCCCTTCCTTCTCCGCTGCATGTGAACCGCTGATGCAGAGCTGCTCATCTCCATGGGGAGCTTCTGAGCATGATTCCTGCATGCTTGTTGAAGTTGTCTCTCTTTTTCATCCAATCAGAGATCACAAATGAATTTCATTGGTGGAAATTGCTGCTGAATGCGTTTTGCGCACCCCTCGAAGATGGCGTCTGTTCTCCCACCATCCTCGGATTCTCTTTTAGACTCGGGTTCCGCAAACAGCGAGTCTAAACAGCCCGCCTCCCGCGCATTCACTCCCCGATCTCTGTGACTTCTCCCCCCGCACTTGAACGCAGAGGCTCATTGTGCAATCCGTCGCCAACACAAGTCTATCCCAAGCGCCAACAAACCAACAAATACCAACAAGATCCAACAACATGCCACACGACTCGCGCCTCGATAACACCAAGTACGACCTGCCCGCCGAGGCCAAGGTCTGGTGCACGTCGCACCCAGTGCTGCTCCACAAGCTCACGAAGCTGCGCGACGAGCGCACGGACAGCACGGTGTTCCGCCACGTGCTGCGCGAGGTCACCTTCTACCTCGGGTGCGTCTACCGGACTTGTCACGATTTGTTGCACGAAGATCGAAGAACTCATGGAGTGAGCTATTAATTGATAGATACGAGGCTACGGCTGACCTAGAGACTGCGCCCAAGCACATCAAGGTAGGTTTGATCCTTACGCAGGGGGATCTACATATCGTAACTCTGACTGTTGCGATGGCCTGGTTGTAGACGCCGGTGGGTGAGCACAAGGGTGCCGAGTTGACCACGTCGGTAGCCGTCGTGCCGATCTTGCGCGCTGGTCTGGGCATGGTGAGTAGTGCAGCTGCATAGATGTGCGTGGTAGTTGCGTGAGCTGATCGAATAGTGATTCTGTGCAGGTTGACGCCATGCTGGACCTGCTGCCGAACGCTGTGGTGCACCACATCGGGATGTACCGCAACAAGCAGTCCTTGCTGCCAGTGCAGTACTACAACAAGCTCCCAAAGGAGTGCCACCAGGAAGTGGCGATTATCCTTGAGCCAGTGATTGCTACGGGTAAGTGAGATGGTGTTGCGTCTGAGTGCGGCTAGGCACTGACTGCTACATTGTGTTTGTGCAGCCGGTACGATCATCGCGACCGTCGCGGTTCTCAAGACCTGGGGTGTCTCCAAGATCAAGATCATCAGCGCTGTCGCAGCCAAGCCAGGTACGTGTGGGCATTCACTTGGCCTTTCGGTGGCGTCAGCTCCTAACGATATATTCTCTGCTGTAGGTCTCCAGGACTTGTTCTCGAAGTACCCAGACGTCGAGGTCTACGTTGCCGCTGTTGATGATGCTCTCACTGAGGTTCGTCGAGCCCAAGTCATTGCGATTCTATGTGGAGACCATAACACTGACTCTCGTTGTGGGATCACGATAGGATGGCTACATCTTTCCTGGCCTCGGTGACGCTGGTGACCGCCAGTTCCACACCGGTGCGCACGCTGATGAGCACAACAAGAAGCAGAAGTTGTGAGGCACCATGAACCACACGTAGTAGCAAGTTCCCATAGAATTAAAGGCTACGAACTCGAATAATAACTGCAAGAATCATAGGAGTATTGATCGTTCAATGTGGAGCTCCACGTGTCTTGAGATGATGTTGAAGCTCCAGAATCAAAGTGGTGTGCACCACGCCAATTGAGCAAAGATTTCTTCACCCTCTCAAAGATGATAGTCGGGTTGGTGAATGTTCGAAACAAAAGAAGGAAAGAACAACGGACCCACCGAGTCGACGGGCCACGAGCAGCGCCATGGCCGCGAAGCCACAACTGCTCAAGATGCGGTCCAAGGACCCACTAGAAAGCTCATGGCGCACGCACATGGTAAGCGCAGTCGGTTATATCTCTGTCTTCTCGTTGTTGTGGTGCTGAGCGGTGCGCTTGTCTTGCAGAAAGACGGTCAGTGGGTGCCGGATGTCGCGGTCGCGCAGTGCATGATGTGCCGCAGCGAGTTTTCGTTCTGGAACCGCAAGCACCACTGTCGGCGATGCGGCGCTGTAGTGTGTGACTCATGCTCGGGGAGTCGAACTCGATTTATTTACAAGGTATGCAATGGAAGCTGTGCTGCGCCTTCATTGCCAAACAACGATCTCACATTCGCCCCGACAGGACATCACTCCGGACAAGGTCGCTGAAGAAGACTGTCGAGTATGCGACGGCTGCATCAAGGTCATCGACGAGAAGCTTGCGCTTGGTCTGAGCAAGCGTTTTGGCAAGGGCGTATCAGCCGAGGAAGGTGAGAACAACCAGGACGAGAGCAACTCCGACTCAGCGAAGCCGAATGCGCTGCCGGCGTCTGAGCCGAAGGCCAATCGCGGTGTTCTCACTGTCGGAAGATACCGGTGAGTGGCGCATGGCTTGTAGTGTTGCGCCCATCACAAAATACTCATGATGTTGTTGTGACGGATGCAGTGCTGAAATCAAGGAGAGTGAGGGCAACCGCTACATCCGCGACAATGATCTCTGAGCGAATGGCAAGATCAAACTTCAATGTGACGCAAGCTTGCTTCTTCTGTGCTCTCCATGGCAACGACGTCGTCTCGACACGTCGAGGAACGGCAAGCATGAAAGCTGCGCAGCGTTGTGATGTTGATGTGTCGCCCTTCTGGATGTGGAGCTGAATACACTCTTCAACCTTGTTTTGATAACTGAATTTTTGACAGACCATGTTTTCGAAGTCCAGTCATTTGTGATGACACCAACCTCGAGATTCTATCTCTAACATCCACGATTGACCACCTGTTACTCTTCAACATCCTTTGTACTTAATCTTTGTATGGAGTGGATTCAAAATTTTGAACGTTTGCGGTGGTTAACGACTCTCCTTCCTCGTTGGACTGACCGTTTGGTAAAACTTCTTCGCTTCTCACGCTTGTCCCGTCTGCCGAAAGCTTTCGTTGTCGTTGGCGACGGCAACATCGCGAGCGTCCAGCAGCTTTAGACCCAGCGGCACACGCGTTGTTAGACGCGCTGCTTGCTCGGCGAAGTAATCCCCCGCTCGTCCGCGCTCAAGTGCAAGAAAGCCGCGAGACAAAACGGCAAGTGAAATCACCAACAAAAACAAGCAGAAAACGCCAACAAAACTCAAGAAAACGCCAACAACCGATCCCGATTGGCTTCCACGTGTGGGATTGTGTTGGTGGTTTGAACGAGCGCGCCACATTCCATCCGCGCCCCAAATATACCAACTCGCGCACGTACCGGTATTGCGTTGGCCATCGAGCAGGATTGCTGCACGTGTGACCAACAGCGAGCTTACTCGAGGCAAGGAGACGGACATCATCACACGTGCCCCCGTGCGATTCCGGTCGCAAGAGCAGATCTCCAGCCGAAGATCCAAGCAATTGAACTTGCTCAAGTTTAATTGATTGACTGATTGACGACCGGTGATGGAAGTCGATTCGAGAGCAATGGACGAGGCGAGAAGCGAGAGCGAAGAAATGGCCGCATCTAGTCGGGCGGTGATGGCGATTGACACGACGCTCGCGGTGGAGGACGGGTTCGCGTCGCTGGAGGAACTAGAAGACGAGCTCACACGCATGAAAGCGCGCTGCGATTCCGACCCGATCCACTCGTCCAACGCGTCCACGGTCTCCTCCCAGTCGATCAACTCGGCGGCATCGTCCCCGCTCAACGAATCTGGCGGCAACGCGAATCTCACGCTGTCGTCCGTGCCACCGCGCGTTCCAACCCAAGGCCGTGCGTCGACAGTTGAAGAAGAAGTATCTTCCGGTGCCTCGTCACTGGCGGCTGTTGCTGCTGCCGCGAATCGATTTGGCGTCTCACGGCCACTGCTGAGTGTGCGCCGCACACACTCGACCACTGAAATCCCTGGACGAACGGGTCTGAACCTGCGAAGCCAAAGTCCCATTGAAAGCGTGGGAAAACTCAAGCGCGTGTCGTCAGTGGAGACTCGACGAGCGTACGCACTCTCGGTGAAGGCGCGGATGTCGGACAACTCGAACGTGGACGACGGCATCGCAGTGCGCAAGCCGCTCGTGCGGAAGCGAAGCAGCAACGGACAGACGATTGGCGCAGCGGCAGCCGCGACATCAGCAGCAGTGACGACTTCGACGTCGACGGTGGCGAGTATGGAGCTGATTACGCCGTCGATCATCACGACGCCGCGTCGGCGGAAGGACTCGATCGCCTCGACGACGTCGTCCGTGTCTTCGATCGCGTCATCTCCGTCGACGACCTCCTCGGTCTCCAACATGTCGAGTGTGTCGACTCGATCGGCGCCAGCATCGACCACTGCGTCCCGATTGCAACGCGTCCGCAGTATGGCGGGGCTAGGAGTTACGACTACTGCGTCGGCCTTGTCGTCGACCTCTACGTCAACGACGACCAGAGCAGCAGCGTCGTCGTCATCCAGGACGTCGACGACATCGACTTCCAAGGCACCTACGCCATCGTCAGCGAGAGCCACGTCGTCGTCGGCGAGAACGACGCCAACTGCTTCTGTGTCGACGAAAACCGCGGCTGCTGCGTCGTCCTCCGCGTCGACGACGCCGTCATCGTCCAGTCGAGTGTCACCAGGGAAGCTGTCGCCGACGGTACCACCTCCGAAGGTCTCTGTTATGCAGAAGCTTTTGCTGGCAGCGAATGCAGAGGCCAAGGACGCGACGATCGATCTCGATCTGGTGAAGCAGCTCAAGCAGCAGTACGTGCTGGCAGAGCAGGGAGTCCAGCAGTTACTGCGGCCTGGTGCCTGTGCAATGCCTCCGCCTCCGTCTCCTGTGCGAGCTGCTGAGACGGAAGTGAGGCGACTGAAAGGAGGCATCAAAACGCTCAACGAGCACAGTGTCGCGCTCATGCTCGCATGTGAAGTGCTCCAGCGACAGCAGGACGAAAAGAATGAGGAGCTGTCCCAGATGCGAGTGATGAACGACCAGTTGATGCGCGAGGTGGAAACGTTGGCATCGGCGAGCAAGACATCGAGCGGCTTTTCTTCGCCTGTTTCAAGTGAAGATGCCAACGACAACAGAGCAGAAGCGATGGATGATGATGAGATCGACAGCGAGGAGTCTGCGCCACCGAGACCAATCGAGTTGGCACGTCGGCGAAGTGTAGACTCATCGTTGTCAGCCTTCGTGAACGAAATGCTGCGGACTGCAACTGAGAAGATTGAAGAAAAGTGGAAGGCACGCTTTGCTGAAAAGCTCGCGGAGCATGAGCGTGCTCTCAGTGTGGAGCGAGAGCGAGCGTTTGCGACCGTCATGAGCAATTCGCGACTTGTCACGGAGACCAAGCACGAAAAAGAGGATGAGATGAAGGCTCTGCGCGAAGAAAACGTGGGTGTGAAGCTGGAAAACAAGCAGCTCTCTATTGAAATGGCCGCGCTTCGTATCGACCTCGACTACATGAAGGAGCAGCTCAACCAGCAAGACGAGATCCGCAACAGTTCCAGCTTCTGGGAAAAGACGACCGACTTGGCTCGGCAAAATCGCACGCTGGCTGAGGAGCTCACGTTCACCCAGCAGACCGTCAAGAAGTTGAATGAGGTCATCAAGGATCTGCGCACACAAAGCGTGGATATTCGGGCCGAGAATGAATTCTGCGTGAAGCGCACGAAAGAACTCGAAATGGAGAAGCAGGTCCTCGAGGATCGACTTGTCGAGGTGGAAGCCAAGTTTGAAGATGAGAAAGCTCGTCGTGAGCAGTTCCAAGTCAACGTCGAGCAGCTCACCGTCGAGAACACCGCTCTGTACGCTCAGATGGTGGCGTTGCAAGCCACTCACGAAGCCAAGATGGAGGAGCAGCGCACGAACTTCGAGAAACGCAACGTCATTCTTGCTGGCGAGATGCGTGCTCTTCAGGCCCAGAACAAACTCATGCGCAAGATGGATGGAAACGCTGCAGGAGGTTCGGTCACGAGTTCATATGGTGAGGCTTTGAGTGGGGCTTCTGGAACCGGAACGCTGTCTGCGGAAGCAGAGCGAGAACTTGACGCTCGACTCCAACAGCTCACGGATGAGCTGCTCACTGTCCGACAAGAGCTGGTCGCCCGCACAGACCAGATCTCCGAGCTGGAGCGGAAGGTTGCCGATGGTGAGATTGTGCGACGAAAACTGCACAACACGATCCAAGAGCTGCGTGGCAACATCCGTGTCCACGTGCGTCTGCGTCCATTCTTGCGATCGGACGGTGAAGAGGCCAAGACTGAGAACCCGCGCTCGGCGATTCGCTGCGACGGCTTTGGTGGCACGATCTCCACGAATGTTGAGAAGCCGCACACATTTGCGTTTGACAAGGTGTACGGCCAGTCGGAGTCCCAGGACGCGGTCTTCACCGACGTGGCCGACTTCATCCAGTCAGCCATGGACGGATACAACGTCTGTATCTTCGCGTACGGTCAAACTGGTTCAGGCAAGACCCACACGATGCAGGGCAGCGGCAAGGCACAGATGCGCGGCATCATCCCACGCGCGCTGCAACTGATCATCAACACGTGTCGTGACTTGTCGGTGCAGGGCTGGCAGTACACGCTCGACGTGACGTTCTTCGAGATCTACAACGAGACCATTCGTGACTTGCTGACGGGTGGCGGGTACTCGACTGGTGATGACGACCGCAAGCTGAATATCCGCACCGACAAACGCGGCAAGAACTACGTGGATGGTCTCACGACGGTGCCGATCGACTTTGACGTGGCCGAAGAGCAGCTCGAAGAGATAGTGAACGTCGCGGCGTGCAATCGGTCCGTGGACAAGACGGACATGAACGCTCACTCGTCTCGCAGCCACAGCATCTTCGGGCTCACGATTCGTGGTGTGAACGAGGCCCAGAACACGGAGGTTGAGGGTAGCCTCAGTCTGGTGGATCTGGCTGGTAGCGAGCGTCTCAGTCGCTCGAATGCCACCGGCGATCGTCTCAAGGAGGCCCAGGCCATCAACAAGAGTCTGAGTGCGTTGGCCGATGTGTTCCAGGCGCTGGCCAAGAAGTCGGCTCACGTGCCGTACCGCAACAGCAAGCTCACGTACGTGTTGCAGCCGGCTCTGTCAGGAGACGGTAAGACGCTCATGATGGTGAACCTGTCGCCTACGTTCGGGTCGGTGGACGAGTCTGTGTGCAGTCTCCGCTTCGCCCAGAACGTCAGCCAGTGTGAGTTGGGTGCGCCGACGCGCCAGATCAAGGCGCGTGCTCCAACCTCGGGTGGCTCGTCGTCCATGCTGGGGGCCAGCGCTGCTCCGCCGGCAAACGTGCGTAGCTCTCCGGCGCGTGCGTTGGCCAACAGCGCGAGTATGGGGACGCCAACGGCCACGGCAAGCGGCACGACGACTCCAACGACCACGCGTCCACGAAGCCAGACGGCTGCGACGCCGCCGATCGCGAAGAAGCTGCAGTTTTAGAAATGGAAAAAGATCAGAAAACAAATGACGCTTGTAGGTAGCAGTAGTATGTGTGGTAGGATGATATGATGAGGGTAATGAGAGGCGATGAGTGTTGAGCAGAGAGGCAAAACGTGTGGATGTATGAAGAGTGCATTTTGATTGCTGGCGCCTTCCTTGTGCTGCAGGCGCCAGTGGGTCTAGTCTTGTCCTAGTCTTCGTGCGTCGACTGGCCGGTCATGAACGCGACGAGTCGCACGAAGTAGATGATTGTGCAGAGCAGACAGATGAACAGCGTGACGACGAAGGCGCCCGAGCCCTCGGATCCGGACGGGATGCCGCCCTTCTCGTTGTAGTTGTCGCTCGAGTAGCCGTAGTCGAGCACGAGCGGGAAGCCCACGGCCCAGAACATGGCGTGCGTGGCCAGCAGGTTGAAGGTCCAGCCGTAGTTGTTGCTGATGAAGCCCATGAGCGTGGGCTTCTTGGCGGCGACGGCGGTGGAGGACATGGCAGGCGGCTGTGGAGGATGGATGCGGGTGGCGTCTGCGCGGGCGTGTGATGTGCGTGAATGAGGAGAAGGCGCGGCGACTTCCAGGAGGGCGGTGGGTGCGGGCTGGGAGTGAGAAGCGATGCCGTGTTGCTTGTCCGAGATTGGCTGGAGCTGTTCGTTTCGCAGGGGTTTCATAAACGGACCTGGAGGTACTGAATTTATGTGAAAGTGTGAGACAGGACCGAATCAAATACCGGTACTCGACCACATAAAGCCGGTATAGAATACCAGTATACTACCGGTACATATGACACTGAATCTCGTTAATCTAGTAGTTTCAACAGGAAGCCGACAAGATGAAAATGCTACGTTCGTTGTCTTTATCACGCCTTCCATGGGCCACACGCTTTACTATGAATGTGTCCGAGTGGTCGAAAGGGAGGAAGTGACTTAGTCCCGCTCGCTGATGGCGGTCAAGTGGGTCTCGATCTCGTCCTCCGTGAGCTTGCGGAATCGCTGGCCGTCCACGACGATGCCGACTTCGATCTCGTTCGGACGGAAGTCCGCCGACAGCACCGACTGCAGACACGTGATGGCCGTGTGCAGCGTCGTCTCCACGTCCATGCTCGCGTTCGCCTTGACCTTCTTCTCCAGGTAGTTCTGCGCCTCCTGCTCCTTCGTGCCGGCGGCCGTGGCCTTGTAGCCCCAGAAGTGACCAGCCGGGTCGATCTTGAAAAGCTGAGGACCCTTCTCCTCATCCACGCCGATCAGGAACGTGATCACGCCGAACGCGCGCATGGATGCGTGCTGTGTGTACACCTGCGCGACGTCGGCGATGCGCTTCGCCAGCACGTGCGGAGGCACCTTGTAGCCGAACTTGTTCTCGAACTCGTGCGCCTCGTAACGAAGACGCTGCACCTGCGCACGGGCATCAGCTACAATACAATACATATTGTCAGTCACTAGCTACACGATGAGAAGCGCAGCAGCCATGGCAAGCGTACCGGGCAGGCCAGTGACCAGCGCGCCGATCTCTGGCGTGATCGTGAACACGCTCGTCACCGAGTCGGGGTCAATCAGCTTATCCTGTTCTCCGTGCAATCGCAGGCGCCATACAAAGTCAGCTTCTGAACGGCAAGCCAACAGCCCAGGAACCTCGCGGAAATCGTCGTACCTGAACCTTCTTCTGGGTCACGAACACGACGCTGTCCTTGCCGCGCACGCCGACCGAGGTCAGACCGCACTCATTCGCAGCGTTAAACGCATACTCTGAATTCACCAGTTAATCAACGCGTCAGAAGCAAGTTCCAATACCAAGAGCCCCTCAATTCACGGGCGCGTTCTAAAGTCAATGCCATAAACTCACCGATCTGGTACAGACGGCCCTCCGGTGAGAAAATCGTGATGTGGCGGTCGTATCCGTCGCCAGCCATGGTTGCTTAGTGGTGTTGTCCGGTGTGTTGCTAAGGTGGTGCTTCTGTAGCCGCTGGTCGTCTCCACGTAGCTCTTGGAACTGCGCGGCTTGGTCCGTCTTGCGATCCTTTCTCTTCTTCCCCCTTTCGAGCAGCATCCAAAAGATCGCGTACTTTCAGCATCCGTTAAAGTACGAATAGCTGCTAGCTCTTCTAAAACCGGGTTACGATTCTATCGTAACCGTACTTCTGCTAAGTTCGTTTCTGGTGAAGGCGCCTGCAACGACGAGTCACCAATCAGATGCCAAAGATCGGAGCTCTTCACATTCAAAGCTGCCAGAACGGAACGGAACCGCTCGAAGGCGAATTCGCATTCAGCGCCACCGCGCCTTCCCCGCAACTGCCGTGCTTACGCAGACTCACTTCCCGACCAACTCGCTCGCATCAAAATGGCTGCCCACCCGCCTCGTGATCTCATCGGCTACGGCCGCCACGGCTTCGACCCCAAATGGCCTGGCGGTAAGAAGCTCGCGATCCAGTTAGTGATCAACTTCGAAGAAGGTGGCGAGAACTGCGTGCTGGATGGTGACCGCGGCTCGGAACACCTGCTCTCAGACATTGTCGGCGCGTCGTCGTACATTGGCGAGCGCCACATGAACATGGAGTCGCTGTACGAGTACGGCAGCCGCGCCGGCTTCTGGCGCCTGCACCGCTTGTTCACGGAGCGCAAGCTGCCCGTGACGGTGTACGCCGTGGGATTGGCGCTCGAGAAGAACCCGGAGGCCGGCAAGGCCATGGTGGAAGCCGGCTGGGAAGTCGCGAGCCACGGCTACCGATGGATCGACTACCAGAAGGTCGACGAGGCCACGGAGCGCGAACACATCCGCAAGACCATCGAGGTCCACGAGCGTGTGATTGGCAAGCGACCCGTGGGCATCTACCAGGGCAAACCGAACGCGACCACGCGCCGCCTTTTGGTTGAGGAAGGCGGCTTCCTGTACGACGCCGACGCGTACAACGACGACCTTCCGTACTGGAACAACGATTTTGGGCGCCCGCACCTCGTTGTGCCCTACACGCTGACCAACAACGACATGAAGTTTGTGTCGTTCCAGGGCTTCAACAGCGGCGACCAGTTTTTCACGTACCTCAAGGACACCTTCGACGTGCTGCTGGCTGAGGGTCGTGCTGGTGCCCCCAAGATGATGTCCATTGGTCTCCACTGCCGCGTGGTCGGCCACCCAGGACGCATCGCCGCGCTCATGCGGTTCCTCGACTACATCAACACGTTCCGCGAGGAGATCTGGGTCTGCCGCCGCGAGGACATCGCGCGCCACTGGTACAAGACCCACTACCCCAAGGTCGTCGGTGCCAAGCTGTAGGCAGGTCAGCCGTCCTAGTGAATGAACAACACGACGTTCCTTTATTGCATTGTGTCTGTGAATCAGAATCTCTATTCGATACTCCACCCGCTGACTTTCCTAGCCACCGCTAACGCTGTGCAGGTTGTACTGCTCTAGAGCCGACCTTGGCGTCGTGCTCGGCCGCCAGCCACGAGACTTCGGCGTCTCGGATCATTTCCAGTCGATGTAACAGCGTGGCACCGTGCGTGGGGTCCAGTCCACGAGCGAATTGCAGCTACACAAGCAAATCACACACATAGGTCAGCAACGCGGCCCACTCATCACCACTGTACGACGACGTTCGTCTCACCTGCTCGATGTCTTTCTTCAAGTACGTGACTGCTCGCTCGAACCGCTCGCGATCCACGCCCCTGCGATACAGCGGGTACTCACTGTGCGGGTCGTTGATCTCGTCCTTCATGTACGACCGCGACGAGTACGGCACGATCTTGTAGCGCAGATTCACGTGCAAGTATTTGCTCAGCATGAACACCAAGTGCGCGATGTACCCGAGCGCCGTCGACAGGTTCTCTTCGTCCATGCGACTGTTGACCGACAGGTCCGTGTTCGTGAGCTTGATGCCTCGAATGCCCTTTTCACCCGCCCCCAGGAAATCGATCCGGTACACCGTATCCAGTTCTTTGATCAGCATGGCCTGGCGCGCTCGGATCTTGTGGGCTGCTCGCAACACTTCGCAGCGGCGTTCCAGAATACCCTGCTTCTCGTCCTTGTACCGCATGCTCATCTGCATCATACTGAGCAATGCCTTGGGGATGTGAATGTCGGTCTCAAACGTGCGACGCTCTTCCTGCATCACAGCCTTGACGCGGTCCAGCGCGTTCTTCTTCTCTGCGATTTGCCGCCGCAGTGCCTGTATCCTTTCCTCGATCGCAGCACGCTTGTGGTATTTCGTCACGGTCGTTTGGGACTGGACGAGCCGCTCTTTGATCTGCTCTTGCAGCTTTTCGTTGCCGCCCGTCACGTCTTCGATGTGTTTGCGCAGCGTTCGTATCCTCTCGAGATTGTCGATGCCGTCATGGAGACTGTACTCCTTCAGCTGGATCGCAGAGCCCTTTCGTCGCGAATGCTTGGTGGAAATCACACCCATTTCCACAAGCAGCTCGATCACCTCGCGCTTCACGTACAGGCGTCCGTTGAACTCGAGCAGACACGTATTCAGCGGCAAAGTCGAGATCTCCGTGAGCCCAATGGGCAGCGGGTCAAGCTCTCGGATGTTGAACGCCACACACAGGATATCCTCTTCAAAAGTCGTCGTCTTGGGGCTTTCACGGTCGTCTCTTCGGCGGTAAGACGACGACGCGGCCGCCACCAGTGTCCGGCATTTCTCCACAGAGCTTGGCGGGGCGTTCTCGTCCAATTCGGTCGGCGAATCCTCGTCTTCATCGTCTAAAAAGTCGAAGCCGCCGCGCTTTTTGGCTTGTGGGTTCACAGCGGCAAAGTAGAAGCCCGTCGCGGCCGTGGTCGTTTCGATCTCCGTCTTTTCTTCTAGTTCCTCCTCTTCTTCGTCTTGATCCGAGCTGACTCCCGCCGCGATCTGGTACTGGCGGTTCGCGCTACCGGCGTCTTCGTCGGCCATGATCACACCCGTGAGCGCGCTGGATTTCCGACGCGCGAGCTTGTAGTTGTGCACGCGCACGACGATGACCTCGAAGCTCGTTCCGCTGAACAGTGGGCCGATGCTGATGTGGTGGTGTCTGCCGTCCATGTCGTGGGTCAAATGCGCCAGCGCCTCCGGCTCAAACGGCATCCACACAGGGTTGAGTGTGTTCCGCACGATTTCGCTCACGTACACGACGTGGCCGTCGATCACTACAGACAGTCAAACGCCAATCAATTGTCAGTCTAGAACCCCTCCGTTGCCATTAATCATCTAGATCCGTATGCGCACGCACCGAGTTTGAAGTAGAGATCCAATAGATCGCCGTTGGAGCAGCCAGGAATCGCCACGTTGCGCATGGCGATGGACGAGAGCTGCTGCAGCGTGATGGTCGAGCGCTGCGACGCGCCGAACATCGTGCCAGTGGCCGCCGGCGTCGAGGCTGCGGACGACGGGAACGACAAGGCCACGGACATGGGCGTCATGGCCGTGGTGAAGGCCATGGACGACGGTGTGGCGGCCGAGCTGGACGGCGACATCATGGGCGTCATGGTCTCAGTCAGTCAGTCGCCACTGCTCTAATATCGCCCACGCACTGGCGTCAGTCGAGTCGAATGCGCGTAACGTAACCTCAGCAGAAGAACGAACACGCCTCCAAAGAGCCAAAGACGAGGAGCTCTCCACGGCTTTTACAACAGGACACCATGGTTCAGGTTCAGCCAGGAGGGGAAACGTAACCGGTTACCAACCGGTTAAATACCGGTAAATATCACCAAGGCAGGTTGAAGTCGCGGAATGCAACCAACCAAGAGATGTGTTTGGCTTTTCCTGTGAAGATCGTCTAAATCAGATGTGGTGTATAATTGATGGAGAGCTACGCATGTAGCATGCAACAGGCTGCGAGATGAGCTGATCACTTGGCTTTCTTTTGCTGATCGAGAAGCTTCAGAATGAACTCGTGCATGCGCCGCTCGCGCGCCTCTTCCGCCTCGAATCGGCGCTGTTCTAGCGCCATCCGCCTTTCTTCGCGTGCGAGCTCATGCTCCCGTCGACGAGCAGACTCCTCACGCTCGTGTTGGCGCTGGCGCTCCGTCTGCTCGCGGTCAAAGTTGAGCTTCCGGATCTCAAAGTCGATCTGTCCGCGTCACGCATCGACGCTATGGCAGACACCAATGCATCCGCCATAGAGTCGAGACGCTGTCGCTTTGACACGCGATCGTGGCTTTCACTTTCACCCGAGGACGAGTCCGTCTGATCAGAAGCGACAGATCTTGCCGCGTTCTCGTCTTCATCTTTCTCCGCCTCTCTCTCCTCATCCCCATCACACGCCGAGTCGGCATTGGCTGGGCTCTTCATCTCCTTCTCCACTCTCAGTAGCGTTTGCTTTCTCGATTCTCTGGTCTCTGCGTCGTTGTTGCTCTGCTTGTTCCAGTCGTTGATTGGGTTCGAGATATCCTCCAGAAGCTTCTCTCGTTCCTCGTACTCTGCCACAGTGCCCGCATGGCGAATGGACTTGCATCGATCGGACTTAAACTGATTGAGCAGCATAACGAAGCGCGTGCGCAGTGCCGGATCGCCCATTTGGAGGCCAAACTGCTCGTGTTTGGCGCACTGCGCGGCGATTACCTCGAAGACTTTCATCACGCCAAACGCCGTCCCGACGGGTGCTCGCCACGGGCGGAAGTCATTGACTGCACGCAGCAGAACCACATCCTCGATGGCTGCAAACCTGCCGTGTGTAGGAGCCCGCTGTAATATAGGCGCCGGTGGTGGGTCACCGGCGCCGCTGCCTCGAGAGCTGCCGGTGTCCGTGCTGACCTGCCGACTGAAAATCGCAAAGGAAAGAGTTTAGATGCGTCTGATAACCTGATCCACCTGAGTCTGAGTATCTGAGTCAATGAGAAGACACCACCATCGCCAACGACGTTTGCTCGACGTGTCTGTGGCACACACAGACCCTGTGAAGCTGAGCGCTCCGTTGAGGAAGCTCTGTAAGCATTCACTCGTTGTAGCTGAATATGGTGCCTCTTACTGCCGTGGCGTCGTCGCTGTTGAAGCCGTCGTATCGCGTTGCGATTGTTGGGGCAGGCGTTGCAGGACTCACTGCGGCGCGTGAGCTGCTCGCGTCCAAGCGCCTGCGCGCGGGTGAGCTGGTGGTGCTGGAGGCGTCCGACCGCATCGGCGGCCGCGTGCAATCCGCGTCATTCGGTTCTCAGAAGCCCGTGAAGATCGAAGTCGGTGCTGCGTGGATCCACGGCGCATTTCCAGACAACCGCTTCTTCCGCGACGTCATCGTGCCTGCGAAGATCGACTACAAGGTCATCAGTGAGCGTAACCCGTGGCTGTACCCGGCGTCGTGTACAGGCTTTGAGCTCTACAACGGGAGCGACAAACTGGACGACGAGAGCGTCCAGTATGCATGGAAGCTCAGTGAGGAGCTACTCAAGACACTGCAGCAATACGCAACGACGGAGGAGCTGGCGGCCCAGTACGGCGACCAATCCGTGCAGCATATTGTGGAGATCCTGGTGAATAGTGAGAGCGAGATCAATGTCCACAACGCGGAGCTCAAGCGGCTTGTGGCTGGTCATGAGCGAGGCAAGGAGCTCGTGGCGTTCTGTCTTGTTCTGGTCGAGTGCTGGATGGGTGCGACCTCGGACTCGTTGCAACTTGAAGACTTTAAAGTAATCGACCTCATCGGGTGCGTAGTCAGGATGGCGTTCGTAGGTCATCGTCTGGAATCAAGTCTTTCTAATCCTCTTACTGTGCTTCTTATCAAAGCGATGATCCAGGAGCCCACTGCTTGGTGACCTACCGCATGGAGCAGACTGTGACGCACCTCGCATCGTCGATCGATCCAGGAGTCGTCCTCACGAACACACCCGTTGAGCTGGTTGAGTATTCTCCAACAGACGGAGTGACTCTGCATGTCGGCGGTGGACAGACTGTGGTGCGCGCTGACCACGTGATCGTCACGTGCTCTCTGGCGGCTCTCAAGGCCGAGAAGATCAAGTTCTCACCGCCGCTGCCCGACGAGAAGCGTGGGGCCATCGAGAGATCGTCTATGGGTCAGTACATGAAGTTTCTTGTGGAGTTTTCGGGCAGACCGCAGCACCTGGCGATGGTTCCATAGGGGGTCTCAGCTTCCCTCTCGTATTCAACTACTTCAGCGTGAAGGGTGCTCCACTTCTCGAGGCTGTGCTATTCGGCAAGGCGGCACTGGAAGCCTCAGAGCTGGAGGATAGCGACATCGTCGACGCGTAACTGCACCATTTCCAGCAGCTTTTCGGACGCGAAATTCCACTGCCAGTCTCCCACTTCATCACACGGAAAGAACACACAGACTTGTGCACCTTAGGACTATCGGAAGTGTATCTAACTCGTGAGGTGTTTGCAGGTGGAACAAGGACCCGTGGGCAGTTGATGCCTATAGCTACTTGACTCTTGACAGCTCATCCGACGACCCGGAATTGCTTCGCGAGACAGTCGGTGGCCGTGTGCTGTTCGCTGGTGAGGCCACCAACATGCAGTATCAGGGATCTCTTCAAGCGGCGTATCTGTCCGGTTCGTGTGTTTCTATCTGCAATCGTGAAGCCCAAATCTGTGATCATTGATACCCAAATTTGCTGTGCAGGTTTCACGGCGGTTGAGGAGTTGGCAACAATCACGTCATGTCCCAAGAGAGAACACTAACTGTCATGAACACCGTGCGATTTCCCACACTCTGCTGCCATTACGACTTTGGTGGTGGAGAACACGAGAACCATCGCAACTAAGTTACCATGACTGTGCAGGAGCGTCTTCGTCGTGGCGAGATCCCGTGCCGTGGCGCGAACGTTGGAGGTTGGCTCGTCGCCGAGCACTGGATGACCTGGGATTCGCCCATTTGGCACGATGTGCCGGAAGACGTGAGCTGCAAGGGCGAGTTCGTGACGATGCAGTTCTTGGGCCACGAGAAAGGCGACGCACGTTTTGAAGAGCACCGCTCCTCGTGGATCACGGAGGCCGATATCGCCGAGATGAAGAAGTTCGGACTCAACACCGTGCGCGTGCCTGTTGGCTATTGGATGATGGGCCAAGACCCCACCGACGGGTCCAACAAGCAAGAGTGGAAGGTGTTTGCTCCCAACGCGCTCAAGTTCGTCGACCAGCTCGTGAACGAGTGGTGTGCCAAGCACGACCTGGCTGTGCTTATCGACATCCACGGCGCCAAGGGCTCTCAGAACGGACGCGACCACAGCGCGCCGCCCACGCCTGGTACGAAGTACTGGGGCGATTACCCCGAGAACGTTGAGAACACAGTGCTCTTCGCCCAATTCCTGGCGGAGCGATACCGTTCAAGCCCGGCTTTCCTCGGCATTGGGTTACTCAACGAACCGGAGTACCCCGTGAACCCACAGGTCGTGCGGGAGTACTACAAGCGAGCCTACCACGCCATCCGCAACACAGGCAACGACTGCGTGCTGGTCACAGCGCCCATGCTAACAGAGCAGCACCCGCCAGTGATGGACGATCTGATGCGCTTCCCGAACTACACGAACGTGTGGCACGAATGGCATCCGTACTTCATCTGGGGCTACGAAGACCAATCTGCCGACCAGATCCTCAAGGCAGTCAAACGCTACGGCGAGTCGGTGAAGCAGTGGCAAGGCAACTGGCTGTTGATCAGCGAATGGAGCCTGGGGGCTCCCGGGTCGGCGTTCCCGTGCGAAGACCGCCAGAAACTGAAGCAGTTTGCGGACGCACAGCTCGAGGCGTTCTCGAATGCCCACGCTGGCTGGACGTTCTGGAGCTGGAAGCACGTCGACGACAAGTACAATCGCCCCTCGGGTTGGTCCATGCGCCAGCTTCTTCGTGACGGCGTGATGCGGATCTCCCCGTAGGCGACAGGCCACAATTTGAGGTTGAAATTAGCCTCTTTTTAGCATTTAGCTTAGCTTAGTTGCACGTAAACCAGGTGGCGTATCCCCAAGCACTTGTTCTTGGTTGCTGTGGTGTGGGTGGCTTCTTTGCTCTTCCTTGAGGTTACGCTTTCCGGTTACGGTCCTTGTGGTCTTTTTTCCCGCTCGTCTGTCAATCGTTACGTCAGTCTGTGTGGGCAAACGGCGTAGACGAAGCCTGCGAAGAGCTCTTGCGCAACGAATGACGCGTCACGCGTCCCCTCTCGTGAAGCGCTTGCGTGCTACAGCATCGCGAGCGTCACGCCACGACCGTGCACATGTCTCTCTCTCCACGGCGCCGAATTCGGGCAAGCGATTGCGGCCGCAAATGGCCCATGAAAAGCTACAAACCACCAGATTCCTGATCGCATCCACCACCAATAATGGTAGCGAAAGCAGCGATTCCTTGCATGCGCTAGTGGCGGGTGTAGGCGCATTGGTGTTGACGACCGCTGCCATATCAATCAACGACTCCACCGCGTCAGCAGAGCCTGTGAACGCCGCCAAGAAAGTGATGGCGCTGAGTCCGCATCTCGGTGGTCAACACGTGGGCATCCACGACGTGTTCGAGATCACGGACGAGATCATCGGCGAGGGAGGCTACTGCGTCGTGCATCGCGGCGTGGACAAGCACACAGGCGAAGCCGTGGCCGTGAAGATCCTGGACAAGCGCGAGACGCCGGCGCGCGAGTTCTGGACCGAAGTGGACGTGCTGCGTACGGCCAGCCACCACCCCAACATCATGCAGCTACGCGGCGTTTTCGAGAGTGATTCGCAGTGGTACATCGTGCAGGAACTGGCGTCGGAGGGCGAACTATTCGACCATTTGATCGAGAACGGCGCGTACTCGGAGCAGCAGGCGAGCGGCGCGATCCGAGAGCTGTGCGACGCGCTCCACTATCTCCACCGCAAGGGCATCGTGCACGGCGACATCAAGCCAGAGAACATCCTTCTGCACAACGGGCGCATGTGTCTCGTGGACTTCGGCGTGTCGTTCCGTGTCGGCGAGCAGTTCTTTGCCGACGCGCAGCTCACAGGCACTGTCGCGTATGCAGCTCCGGAGACGTTGCGTTGCAGCCAAGACGCATCGACTGCGTCGAGTTCCAAGGACGAAGTCTCGAGGAGTTCCCGCGACAGCTACCGCCTGGGTCCGCATGCCGACATGTTCGCGCTGGGGGTGGTGCTGTACATTCTGCTCTGCGGCTCGCACCCGTTTGATCCGTACAACAACCTCACGGACGACGAGATCCGCCACCGCATTGTCAAGGGAAAGTTCAGTCGGCAGACGCGAGCGTGGCAGTCAATCTCCCCACCTGCACGAGACCTTATCGAGAAGCTGCTGGAACCGGATCCGGAGAAGCGACTGATGTCAGCCGAAGCCATGAAGCACCCGTGGCTGTCAAAGAACGCCCAGCTGAGCCAGGAGCCGATCCGCAATTCGGCTGAGCTGCTCGAGCAATTCCAGCGAGGACGGCGGCGATTGCGTGCGAGTATCTTGGGGGTTCTTCTGCTCGACGGACTGTCGGAGGCTGAAGAACCATCCACCGAGGCAGCACCCTCAGAGGCAAACGCCATAGCGATGGGCATCAGCTCCAGCGCGCAAGCACTGAGTAAAAAGGCGGATGCACTGCTATCAACTCTGGATATCTTCGACCGTGAAAAGAAGGGATTCATCACCAAGGGCGACCTTGCGCGTGTGAGCAAGCAGCTCGGCCGGCCATTGAGTGAGACCGAACTGAATGAGATGCTCGTGGGCGCGACTGGTGATCCAGAGCAGAAGCCTATATCGATCGACTCGATCGGGTACGACGACGTGAAGCTCGCTATCTCGACGCTTCGGTCTGCAAGTTACGATCCGGGTGAAGCCATCATTCGACAGGGACAGATCGGCCACCACGTATTTCTGCTACTTGACGGTGAAGTTGAGGTGTCGTGCAAGAACCCCATCAAGAGGCAGACAGAGAAGCCCGCGCTTCGATCTCCCATCAAACCCGTACGAGTCACTCTCGGAGGTTTGGCGAAGGTTTCCAAGGCAAAGAAAACTGACAAAACGACCAAATCTGCTAAAGTACCAGTGGAAGAGGCCGACGTAACGCTCCAGCGTCTTCAAAAGGGCAGCTTTTTCGGCGAGATCGAGCTTCTGCGTCCCGACGGCCTCCTGCATCCTCGTATCGCGACGTATCGTTGTGCGACGACTACTAGCAGCGGTGAACCGGGAGTGCCTTGCAAGGTTCTTCAGCTCGTGGCGGACGACTTTCTCAACGTCAGCGACGTGTACACGACTATCAACGACAAGGTCGAGTCTCGCGCTCGCCTGCACACGCAGGAGCAGCTGATCAAGTGTGTGGAGGCGACGAGAGGTGTGATCGCGAAGAAGACGCTGGCCGTTGGAGAGTTCGTGTACCATGAAGGTGACGAGCACGATTCATTTTTCATCATCATGGATGGTGAGGTCGAAGTGCTTCGCCAGCACGACCAGGTCGTGGTCGAAGAACTTCAGACAGGCGACTACTTTCCACTTGGCGTGTCAGGACAGACGAGCAACTGCACGATTCACACTCGACACTACAGCGTACGATGCACAAAACCGACGACTGTGATTGAGATTGGAGGTGAGGCCTTCCGTAGCTTCTTACACAGCAACCAGTTCATGGCCTCGTACTTCCGCCAAGAAATCAAGACACGAGAGCAGTCACGAAAGGAAAAACACTCAGCAACGGCGGTGCCCGCATCCAAGAAATGAGTGAACTCGTTGTTTTACGACTCGGGAAACGAGATGGCGAGTGGAAGTGCGACGTCGATGGCGTGAAGGTCTTCTTTGGTGAGGATGCGCGAGTATTGCGCCGGTAAGCTGCTGAATGGATGGACTAAATTGTAGAAGATATCGTGGGTTTCTTCGTCTGTGAACTGGGTGCCGTCGTCGTCACTGTCTGGAAGAGGGGCCACCACGATCCCCGTCTGGATCAGATACCTCAAAATGATCTCTGTGGGTGTTTGTAGCGTCGTGGTCTCCTTCATATCGCGCTTCTCCAGGTGGTACGGCTCGACTTCGGCTTCGTGGACCACGGCGACGTCGAATTCTGAGCTGCACTGGCGAGCAGCTATGCTTTGGGCCACCTGTCGCCATGGAGCCAAGTGGCTGGCGTTCGAATCCAGTGACTTGTACGCAAACCGCGCGATGACGTCCATTCGACGGCCGTGAGCAAACCCGAGCATCGTTCGCATTGGTAGCGCAGAAGACTCTGGAAGACCCAGTTCCAGGGAAAGAAGAGTCGGCAGTTCGCGTGGTGACGCCGTGAAGATGAACTCCATCTCTTGGATCTTGAAGTCGCTTAGTCCGATCTCACGAACGAGTTCACGCCGTTTGATCTCGCACATCATATCCCAGTACCTTATCACGATATGCTTCCGTTGAGATGTCGTGGTATCGGCCGTGAGGGTTGGCGGCCGCGGCAGTAGCAGGACGTCGAGTTTTTCAATGCCGAGGTACCCGAGCACGTCACGGACGCGATCTTGAGCAGTCTCAATTGGCCATGCTGGACTCATCGTGCATACAAACACGAAGTCAGAGCGGTGGAGCTGAGTGTTCTTGGTGTAGACGGTCTGCAGCGTTTGCTTCACGACTTGAAGCGTGCGCCGGTCCTCAACGGTCAACAGCACGACGCCCGTACACGTGCCATACTGAAGCGCGCGCAACAGGTTCTTCTTGGTCCTCTCCGAGCCGTCCCTCACAGGGAACAACACCCGCTGCTGTGGATCGAAGACGCTGTGTCGTCCATTGAAGTCGCTGCTCCACATCGTTGTCGTTTGTCTCCTCCGCGAATCGCCTCAGACCAAAAATGTAGCCATGTGGCCTTTCGCCACGCCATGTGTCATTATGTGGTACACGTAATTTGGAAATGTATGTGGTACACCTAATAGAGGACCCTCCAGTGTGTGGCCAAAGAGTTCCATGGCTGGCACGACCAGTTCCCGACGCCCCAAAGCAACGAGCTCAAGAGTAGGAACCATCTTCATCATCATGTCGGCGGCGATGTTGCGAACGGCGCTGCGTGCGCGTGTCGCGCTCATGCGCCAGAGTGTGAAGCCAGCGATGTCCCAGGCGGCCGTGCAGTCGGTGCTCGTGCGCTGCAAGACCACGTCGGGCCCGCGCAAGGGCAAGCGCGACGACGACCTGTACGACCCGTACAAGATCTACCAGGAGGAGCACGGCAAGTCGGGCGTCCGCGAGTTCAACCCAGATATGCTGGACGATATGGACGAGTTCGAGTGGGAAGAGCGCGAGGAGCTCATGGCCGACAAGTCATGGCCGATGACCTCCGGTACGGATCTGTTCACGGACCTGATCAACGTCACAAGCGAGCCGCCGTCGGACGACAAGCTGGAGCTGATCCTGAAGGAGTTCTACCGCCGCATCGAGCACAAGCCGATCAACGAGATCGAGCTGCCGGAGATGAGCGTGGCCATTGATGCAGAGAACCCGAACAAGGAGGCGCTGGAGATCATGAAGCTGTCGCTGATGAACAACGGCCGCATCTCTATGGACGACAAGGACGAGATCCTGGCGTCGATCGTGGACGAGCTCCAGCACCTGCGAAAGGACAAGACCACGCTCTTCAAGGGCATGGAATAATTAGAAGACAGCGTTTGGCCTCCTTCCGCGTTGCCCCACTTTACTTGTTATTGTGGCTTTTCACCGTGACAGGAAGAGCCGCCAGGCTTCTGTTTTCGCGTGATCACAGGCAGGTATCCCGACTACCTCATGCACCTGTCACCACCACCGCTAATATGCGTGGGAGGTCAATACAGCGTGGCCCATTGCATCGTCCCGCCATCATCGCCTTCCTCATTTCCATGCATTTCTGGGCATCAATTATCGGTATTTTTCTGGAAGAAAACCGGTTTGTCCGCTCTCTGGTCAGATTCGGGTTGCAGATGTCACCAATTCGAGAAGCATCACATAGGCATCGCGTCACAATAAACGACACAGACACCCACGAGGAAGGAGGCTCTTCATCATTATCCGACCGATACTACACGACGCTAGCGACGCCAACGACGCACCAGCTAGTCACGCCATGCAGTCGAGCGAGCGCCATTTTGGGATATGGCGCAGCCGCGTCTTCCGCGAGTTCGACAAGTGCGCCGCGTTAGACGGCGGCGCCTGTCCCGGCGCGACGCTTTACGAGCTGTTCGTTGAAGAGCGCGAAGGGCTTGCGATCGCGCGCTTCCACCTGTACGTGCCCTTCCGAGAGGGATCCAGCGCGCTGCGTATGATCCCTCTCACGGCATTGGAGGTCACGATGCGCTTTGATGCTGAGCGCAGCGCCAGGGGCGAACCGCAGTATCCATTTTGCGCACCGTCCGTGAGAGTGTACGAAGGCGCGGCGTATCTTCCGCGTGAGATGTGCAAGATGTCCCATGCGAGTAGTGAGACGCTGGTGGAGCTGCCCACGCTCACGCACTGGAGTCCGTCGAATACCCTGGTCATGATCTTGCAGGACGTCGTGACGGCAGTGCAAATGGTGAGTCAAATCCATACTAACTGGAAAAGGTATCTTCAAGTGCAACTGGAGGCTAATCAATCTTCTCTTTCTTTTCACATAGAACGACCCCCAGCCAACAGCTACACCCGCAAACGATGGAGCTGCTCATGGAAGCAGCGCACGTGGAGCTGGTGCAGGCACTGGTAGCAAGCCGGGCAAGCGGCTCCGCATGCGCAAGCGCGACATCTACGGCGCAATCTACCACTGCCACGAGGTCGACTCGCGCTCGGGCACACTGCGGCCCGTGCCGATGCTGCTCCAGTCTGGTAACATCGTGCTGCTCGTGCCTCCGCCGCCTGCCACAGCCAGTTCCAAGGCCGCGGCTGCCGCTGCTAAACGGGCGGGTCAGGCTCCGCCAGCGGACGACCACATGTACGTGAGCGACCTGTTCCCGCTCAAAGACATCGCGCGCATCACGCCGCAGCGAGGCAAGTCCATCACGTTCTTCTTCAAGAGCGAGCACACGCACTGCCGCACGCTGCTGACGCCACAGACCGAGGCGATCGTGGCCGACATCCAGCGCATGATCGCGGCCGTCGGCTCCAAACGCGCGCGAGAAGACGACGCCGGCCGCGGCAACGGCCAAGCGCGTCCGCACGTGTCCGGCCAAGACGAAGGCGCGTTGTCGCAGCTGATGTCGTTCCTATCCCCGGACCACACAGAGAAGGCCAAGGAGGTTTCCAACAAGATCGTCGGCAAGCTTTCCCGGTGGGGCAGCACGGTGACGCGCTTCTTCAAGGGCGACGACGACGACGCCGACGCTAATGCCACTCAAAGCCCCCGCGACCCAGCGTTCCGTGAGATTGACCGCCTCAAGTCCGAGTTTTTCCACTATCCGTCTCGAGCCAAGGTGAGCAACGCGTTGTTTATGAGTTACTGATTCTGTTGCGGATGAGCAGGCTTCTAACGTGTGGCGTGGCTTTCATGTAGATGCTTGAAATTACCAACCGCTACCAGCAAGTTGCTGAGACTTTGGCCCAGCGCAACAGTCGCGACGGCCAAGTAGAGAAGACCATCGAAGAAATGCAGGGCTTCATCGAACACCCAGCGACGCAGAAGCTGCTGCTCGAAGCCTACGCCGTCGACAGCGCGCAGAGAGGAATCCGTGTAGGCTCCTTGTAAGCCTGGTCATGAATTGAATTGTGCGTTTATTTCACTCTACTCTTCGTCGTCTTGCTCGCCATCCTGGAGTCCTGGAATCGTGGAAATGTAGCTCAGCATTTGCTTCACGAGCTTCTTGTCCACTTTCTTTTTGCTGGCGTGGAGCGTTTGCAGTTTCTTGTACGCAGCGACGATTTGTGCGTGAAGAGTCTTCTTTTTCTTGGCTTCAACTGGATTCCCCAGTGTCTTCCACTTGCTACAGAGCTGGTTCGCTTGCCACAGATCTTGCTGCGCTTGTTTCAAGTCGTGGAGCACACAATACGCCACGCCGCGATGGTACAGTGCAGCAATGTACTGCGACTGGATGGACAGCACGTGCGTGAAGCATTCGAAAGCACTCTCATACTCGAACAGCATCGTGAACGCCTTGCCCATATTCATGGAGCAGTCGACAGTCACGGTCTTGAACTGCTCGAGCTGGCTAGTGTCCATGCGGAGCCGAATGCGAGTCAGCGACACGAGCTCTTCCTCTTCCTCGCCGTCGTCGTAGAGCACTTCAACTTTGTCGTCCTCCACGTCGGAGACCATGGCACTACGCAACGATCCGTTGTGGCGCTGGACGACCTGCACGGACGCGCCAATCGAGCAGCGCTTGCGTACATCGTCGATAGTGAGCGACGCCAGCTTCTGCTCGGCTTGGAACTCGGCGGCTCGCACGATCGCGATCGCTCGTCGGTAGAACAGACGCGCCGTCGAAAAGTTTCCTCGCTGGTAGAACGTGTTGCCTCGCGACTTGCACTCCAGTGCCGCTTCGAGTGCCTTTTCTGATGAGACTTCGTGGTCCGACGAAGATTTGGGGAAGAGTCCGACCAGACTTCCATGGCGCGTCTCGTAGTCTTGGATCTGAGGAACGAGCAGCGCGTAGAGTTGGTCACATAGCGAGCGGACGTACGAATCCTGCACTGTTGGTTTGCCTTCAGGCTTGGTCGCTAGTGTTTTGGCCTTCTCCAGAGCCCCACGCAAGTCAGGGATGGATGGAAGAACGGCGAGAGCCGTCGGGGACTCGACCAGCATCTGCAAAAGGCGAACTGCGGCGTCAAACACGAGCGAGACGCGACTGAGCACAAGCTGTACGACCGCGTCACACAGACGAGCGACGTCCGAGTCGATTGGTAACGCGGGCTTCTCGTTGCCCTTGAGGCAGACGAGTGAGCCAACTTGCTGCAAAATGTTCGTGGAGTTCTGCATGAGTCGCACCAGCGTCTCGAGCTCCTGGGCATCATCATCGTCGTCCTCGTCCAGTCCTTTTGCCTTCGCAGACCGCTCTTCCGTCAACGAAACTTGTACGATCGCGCGCAGCAAGCCAACACCAATCAACTGCTTGACGTCGTCTTTGTTCTTCACGATGGCGATGAGCGTCTGCACGAGCAGCTCCCGCACGGCCACGCGGCTCAGCGTGACGTAGAACTGCTTCACCAGCTTCAAAACAACGTCTGAAAGCCCCAAAACACCGCGCTGCACTGCCAGCATGAGACACTGAACGACGGCGTACTGTACATCCAGCGCAGCAAAGCGCTCGCTCGTCATGCGGCTCACTAGAAGATCACGGAAATCACTACTTTCGGCCACGACTCGCGTCTCAATCGCGCGCGAAACGAACGCCCAGCGTGCGATCTGCAGCTCCATCTTGGTCTTGCCTGTGACGTCGAGAGCACTGACGTCCCAGTCCAGCAGCTCCATCGTGAGTGACGAGAGGTTGTCCGACGCGCGCCACTCGCGGGCGTCGGCCGCCGCCTGGATGGCGCTCAGACAGAGAAGGATCGCGTCCTCGTCGAACGCGTCGGCGTAGTCCTGGCCCAACACGTCGTCGTCGTCATCGCCTCCAATGTCTAGGTTCTGATGGTGGGTCTTCACGGCGCGCAGCAGCCGCAGCAGCTCTTCATCCGCCGACGCCATTGTGGAGATCGGGACGTGGCTTTTCGGTTGTGGGGATACGACTCGTATCATACGAGTATCGTGAAGTTCGCTTCCTAAACTCTGAGTATCCATTATCGAAGGTATTGGCAACATACGCAAAACCTCTTCAAAACGATAGTCAAACTTTGAGAATCACCAACACCTGACAACAAACGAGACGAGTGAGTGGCGAGATGAAGCTCTTCCTCGGGCGGCTCCAGGCTGCGCAGCGTGTTGCCGTGGCGCGTGGCGCTGCACGACGATGGAACAGCACTACCCCGACTTCGGGCTCTAGCGCGACTAGCAGCGGTGCTGCTAAGGAAGCTGCTCAGGCGGAAGCAGCGGGCGCGTCACAGAACTCGGTGTCGTCGGTGCGGACGACCACCCCGGGCACTGTGCGCATTCGCCGCGGCACGCACGCCAACGCGACGGAGATGGAGATGGACACGACCATCACGCGCATGATGGGCTCGGACTGGGGCGACCGCAGCAAGCAGCCCGTGTCGTACGCCATGAAGATCTACTGGGGCATCTTCATCATCGTGCTCGCGAACGGCGCGTACACCTATTTCGCCGGCAAGGACGGTGAGTTCAGCTACTATATTGTGGTCTGAGGACTGAATGGAGGAATGACGTGATAGTATCTGTGTTGATAGAGCGGTATCTGGTCGAGAAGATCCAGAAGAAGGTGGATGAGAAGCTCGGCCGCGTTGAAACCAACGAGTTCGTCATCATGGCCGACCAGCAGAAGCCAGAGGCGGTCGAGACGCAAGAGGCTTCTGCCACTGATGCCGTGTCAGTAAAGAACGATGAGAAGTCCACGTCTGCACCCGTGGAAAACTTCGATCTGGACTCGGCGCCGTCTTCGTCCATGTTCGCGTCCAAGCCGCCGCCCACGCCGCTTCCGTTCTTTGGAGCCCAGAACGCCGCGCGTCCCACAAGTAAGGCCGACTACCAGCGCCAGTTGACGCAGCTCCGCGAGCGTCAGGCGCGAGCCCGCGAAGAGCGCAAGGACCCGTCGAGTTTCCGGTCCATCGACGAGATCGACATCGAGATCAAACGCATCGACCAGCAAAAGGCCCAGATCAAGCAGTTGATCAAGAAGCTCTAGAGTAGCATTGTACACATTTACTTCACGACGCTCGGCTTCGAACGAGCGCAATAGAGACGGCGCCTCCGGCTGCAACTGACTCCACGTGCAGGTTCTGGTCCACAAAGAATGCGACCTTCGTCAGTCTGCTTCTGTTCTCTGTATCACCGTGGCCTACGTCACAACATCATGGCGAGTGAGTCCATCGGCCGTGCAACATGCAAAACAGTGATCGCGTACCCAGATTGCCGTGTTCTCCCCAGCCACTCGTAAAGAGCTCACCACTTTGCGTCACGACCATGGAGTGCTCGCTGCCACACGCAATAGCTGAGACCGTCTCGTCGAACTGGACACTACTAGGCGACTCCGCATTCTCGTACGACCCCTGACCAAGCTGTCCGTGGGCTCCTTTGCCCCACGAATACAGCTTGCCATCTTTGTCCAGAGACAGCGTAAAATGCCACCCAACAGCAACTTGAGATACCTGCAGTGGCTCGCGCAAGCCACTCGACATCAGCACTTGAGCTGGCTGGAAACGTGAAGGCTCGGTGATCTTGGGCACACCGAGCTGGCCGTGGCGGTTGTTTCCACACGCAAACACGGCGCCTGTCGACGAACTGTGGAAGGTGGAATGCTGCCAGCCACAGTAAACGCTGTCGATATGGCAGCCATCTAGCGAGGCGACGAGCGTTGGAGTTGGTGCAGTGAGAGCTTCCCGTCCGAGGCCAAGTTCTCCGTGTCGCCCAGCACCCCACGAGAAAACGGAGCCATCATCGAGAACCAATAGCGAGTGTTTCCAGCCACACGCAACACTGATCACGCGGCGACTGGTAGTAAGCGCTGAGAAAGGCAGCGGGTGAGGAGCACTGGCAGGAAAGGCGGCAGTGACGTCACGTCCGAGCTGGTGGTGATCGTGAGCACCCCACGACCACACTTGATGAACCGGCTTCTCTCCATCTCCATCGCTGGCATTGGTCGTGACAGCAACTGTATGCGACCATCCACACGCAATGAGATGAACCTTGTCACACTGAGCCGTACGAGTTAATTAGCAGCCTCCAAACCCATAGAGACTATGAAAGGCGACATCATACCTGTGCAGTTGAAGAGGTCAATGAAGATTGCTTTGGCGCCTGAAGAGACGGAACATCGCGTGGCCTTCCGAGTTGGAGCTTTTCATTATCGCCCCACATGTACAAGACGCCTTCGAGGTCGAGTCCTATGGCATAAATGAGCTTCTGAGCAAATTGTTGGCGCTGGTCCCAAGAGCTGCTCGCTATCATTTCTACCTGCACTGTGGCATCCGCCAGTCACGATACTTTTGGCAACAATCTGAACCAAGTCAACGTTAGATAAACTACCACGTTGTGGAGAAGACGGCACTCTCTAGCAAGTTGTGGCATACCTCATACGTGTGAATTGGTAGCTCCTGGGGCAGTGCTAAGTCGTCTGAGTTGCCTAGTCCGAGTTGACCGGCGCCGCCTAATTCGCAACAGCAAGAGAACGCAGACGTATGAAAATCCGATAGTGAGATACCAATCGACTTTCTGTAACCAGCAGCTATTGGAATGTACGCCACGACCGACCTGAGCCCCACACGAAGACGCGCACGTCGCCCGTGGTCCCACTCATCTTGGGATTGGGGGCAGAATTTGGCGGCAGCTGTGATGTTACTAAACTGAGAAGTCGAGTGGTATATAGTGACATAGCACACTCAAGGTATCCACGAACGAAAATGAAGGAAATGGTGCGTTTACTGTGTCCAAGACTGTATCAATGGTGTTCAGTTCTTAGACGAGACTTACTTACGGCTCTGGCGTCTTGCCTCGTTTACCATGAGCCCGTAGAAGTGCTTGTAGTCCATGCAGGCCAGCAGGTGCTCCACGAACCACGCGTACTGGTGCTCATCGAATAGCGCCGTGTACTGGCCTTCAAAGATCTCTCTGCACTCGCTAAAGAACTCTTCGATCGTGGAGCCTTCCGACTCGACAAAGTCTACGTACGTATCAATGGTGGAAGGTAGCATTGTCAGTTCATGATACTGTAGTCCCGAAAAACGAACCGAGGAGGCTACTGACCTGAAAGCTCGGTTTCAAAGAGCTGGAGGTACTTGTCGTGCAGTTGCTTGTACCTACACGCAAAGGGCAGCACATAACGGTGAGGGACCCTTGCCTCGAGAACGGAGTGAGTGAAGAGGAAGTCGACACCCACTCGTGCTTGTGCTCGACCTCGCCGCCTTTCGCCTCGACGGCATCTAGGAATGCATCGGCGTTGTCTCTACCATACACAATTACAGCGCCACACAGGTTATGACATATCCATGAGGCCATGCAGGTGGATATCACCTGTCAAGGTGCACAGGATCACAATCACGCACCTGGCAAAGTCGTCGAAGACGCGCTCAAACTTGGGCAGCGCACAGAACTCGGCTGCGCGCTTCACGATGTTCTTCGGCATTGTTGCCGACTCTCTCCTAGATCTCTCTTACTGGGTAGCTATAGAAGTTGTTGTGGTGCTTATGCACGGATGGTCCTTCGTGTGCCCGCGTCTTCTTCGCCAATTGAGCTTTTCGATCATGCGTCGTTTCGCGAACTGCTTCAATGTATCATATCACGGTATGTTCTTCGACTATTTTCACAACAGGGAGCAGGGTAGACTTTGGATAATCAGTTGAGAACCAGACTTTCTCATATGTTGGGATCAGATTAGGCGGGGGTTCCTGTTGGTGGCGCCTGTGGGGGCCATTTTCCCAGTCACAAGCAAGGGTGTGCGGATCGACCTGCAATGAAAATGGCGTGGTCGTCGGTGTTTGGCGCTGCGAATTTCGCGCCGCAGAGCGCCATGGAGATCCTCAAGACCACCAGTCAACTCCCCATCGCTATCGCTTCCGATGGAGCTGCTTTGGATGCGCTGGCGTGGGGTGTTGGTGCCGCAAACTGGAAGGCGCCAGGCAGTGCCTCCGGTAGTGTCCAGTCGGGAATCCCCATGAAGAAGGAGCTTCGCACGCTCGTCGCGGCGTCATTTGACGTTTACATGCGTCTCCAGCGTCTGCATGAGGACAGGGCTCGCCTGGGACGAGAGCTAGTGCCGGAGGAGATCGTCCGCGCGAGCCGAGAGTACCGAGAGGCGCTCAAGACGTGCATTTTCGCGCTGGAAGATTCCAATCGCGACGCGGATGACGAGCTGCTGGACCTGCTCAAGGTCTCGCTGGCGCTGTGGCACTTGTGTGAGCTGCTCTTTCTTCAGCGACGCGCACGTGACGACAAGCAGCTCGCGTACGACCTCGCCTCGTGGCTCCAGGAGCACTACGGCAGCGCGAAAATGGAAGAACTCGACGCGGAGACGCAGCGCTTGCGATCGCTCAGCGCTGCCGCGAAGCCTGAGGACGACGCCTCCTTCTGGCCGACCGTATACTCGCTCGTATCGACTGGTTGCGGCGCTCAGGCCTGGACGGTGCTGTCTCATCATTCACAATTCCGTTCGGTGTTCACGCGCGACTCCACGGCGGCCGCATCGGCTCGTGAGAGCTTCCAGTCCATCCAACGGCTTCTTCTGTGCATGCCTGGCAGCCAGAACCACCAGCAAATCGAGTGGCAGAACTGGCGTGATGCGTGCCAGTACCAACTCAACACAGACGCGTTTGTGCGTGGCCATCCCGAGTTCAAGAAGCTTCTCGAGGTCATGACCTCCGACTCGGAGACACTCAGTCAGCTGAGTTCAACGTGGTTCGAGCTCATGATGGCGCGGCTGTTCCTCGAAGAGCCCAAGGCGATCGCGAACCGGTTCGAGTTCCTCATGGCCAATTGCTTCAAGGTTTTCCACGGCGAGAACACCAAGGACACGATGAACAACTTTGACTGCATCGTGCTGGCGATTCTCGAGTATGACGTGCAAACCGCTGTCCAGGACATCCACGCGCTCGGCTTCCACTGGATGTCGGCGCACCTCACGGACCTGCTACACAAGACCAACGTAATCGCGGGCGAAGAGGTCGTGGAACAGTACGGGTGCTCATTGCAGGAGTACTTGACGCTTCAGTACACGATGGAGATCGGCTTGTGTCGAGGAACGTGGCAGTTCAGGGCTAGCTACGCGGAGCGCTGCCCAGTGTTCGGGTTGACGGCGCGAGCCGCGGCTATCGCCAAGGAGACGATCACATCGGACGCCAAGGCGGAGCGTCTTTCCAACTACTGCCACGGAAAGAAGGGTATGGAGCAGACGCAACGTCAGATCTCACTGCGTCGGGCACTGGACTGCAAGCGTGACAAGGAGTTTGCAGCAGCGCTTCAGTGGGCCTTGCGCGGCAACCACTTCGATGAGACAGACGCCATCAGCGAGCTCGTCCTCAATGAGTGCGAGCACACCGGCACGCTGACTCCATTATATGAAGCCGTCGAGTTCCTCGAGTCGCACACCGAGCTGGCGCGCACGAAGACGCTCAAGTGGCTGGTGATGTACCGTGAGCAGAACCTGGTACTGGAAGACCGCCTCGCACTGAAGATGCAGCTGAAAGAAGCGTTCCCAGTCGGCACAGAAGAGCACGATCAGGTCAAGACCCAAGCTCAGTTCGTGTCCAAGCAGGCGGCTTCGCGTCTCCAAGAACTGATTGCCTCCCCAATCGCTCCTCGAAGACTGCGCGCAGTGTTGTTGGGTCACATCGAAGCTCTTCTCACTGAAACGCCCGTCGTATTCTCGTCGGAGCAGCTTTTCAGCGTGATGGCGTTCATCCAGTCGATTGATCGCACCTTCGACCGTCACGACTTTGAGAAGAACCCAGCGAACGGCAAGCTCAAGCAACGCGTGCAGGGACTCGTCGCACGGAGCCTGTCGGAAGCGATCCTCCTCGAAGGAGGCAAGGGAAGCTTCACCAAGAACCACAGCCACACGTCTCGGCAGCAACACGATGCCTCGCGTTCATTTGCATCACTCACAGGAAACCTCGATCTACTTGGCGATGGACCAAGCAACGGCCTCGCTGGCTACGCCGACGATGAGATGATGGAATAGACCGAGCAAACGCGTCAGTATTACTGCGTTGCGTCCAGAAGAGAAGAGTTGCGGCTCAAGCGGTTTTCTTCCGAGATGCGTAATACATCCCCGACGACTTGGTAGATTGTGTGCGGCGCCGCTGTTGATGAGGACGAGAGCGATGATGATGATGATGGATGTGATGATGCAGATTGGGAAGAGTTGACCGTCGAGATCGATATCCCTGAAGGCAATTTCATCCGTCGCGAGAGGCGATTGCCTGTGCGGTCCACAGCAATGCTCACACTCAACCAATGTACTGAAAACTCCCAGTGAATCTGCGTACCTGGAGGGACGTCTTCATCCACTGAGCACGCAGAGGCAGAGGAACTTCGTCGTCGAAACATGACGTCACCACCCACTTGCTCGGCAGACACCGTCACCTACGAGCCAGTATACAAAGGTGAGTCTCTGAGACCAACCCCAGCCAAAAGATTGACAAATCGCACACTTAGAGTCGAGTTTAATCGAGATTTCTCGAGCAGATACGTGCGATCGACGGTCGTTTGGCCGGCAAAGTTTGCCAAATCGATCTGCACGACGCCGAGCCGCGTGAATCCCTTCAAAGCCAGGCGACTCTCTTGGCGCACAGACAGACGGAGCACCGCAGACGTGAGCAGCCTCGTCGCTGTGTCCACTTTAAACACGCATCCTGGCAACTCAATTACTGCGTCCCACACTACGAGGTTCGAAGCTGTGGTTTCGGACGGCGGAAGCACTCCAACGTGTGCTGTGCTCAGAGAGAGAGACCCCGGCAACTTCCACTTGCAGTACACGCGCGAGTTGGTTTGGTGTGGGATGTTGCAGCATCCATGCACAAGAACTTGCAAGTTGAACGAGATACGTCGCGAGCCAACAGCAGAGCTCGACGGAGATGTAGGCTGTGCGTCAGAGGCGACGATGGTGCTGTTGCTGTCGTCACGAGACATTGGTGGGGCGGGCGGGTTGGGTTATCCACGGTGCCTCGACGAGATGGAGTGGAGCTTTCTCTTCAGCCGGATATCTCGGTGGTGGCAGCAACGAACGAGGCATCACTCGGAGACATGAAGATCTAACTCATGTACACGCCAGTGCCAGCGTGATCCAGAAATACCCAAGGACATCACACGATCGGCTCAGGAGGTGAGCATGTTGAGGCACTTCCACGTCTCATCTTGAGACGCATTCGTACTTAATCGAACACATAGCTACATTTCAGGTTCCAAGCTGATTGGCCCAACTGGTGGACAGAGCTCCTCATTTTCAGCACTCACAAAAACCTTTGAAGGAAGATGCTGCTGCTCCAAGCGCGACTGAGCGCGCTGCGCCGCACTGCTTCATCCGCATCCACAGCGTGCGTTCAGTCTGCTCGTTGGTTCCACCATTCACCCCTTACCAGCGCCGGTGATGACGATGAAGCTCCTGGTGGACAGGGTCAACAGAGAGGAGAGGGAAAGGTGCGACTCGCGAAGCTGATGGCTCAAAAGGGATTGTGCTCGCGTCGGGAGGCCGAGGCGTACATCCAGAGCGGCGCTGTGCTTGTCGACGGCGAGAAAGTCAAGGCTGAATGGATGTTTGTGTCGGAGGATGCCGATGTGCGGCTCGACTTCCCAGCGCAACGCCACCAACGCAAGAAGGTGACGGTGCTGCTCAACAAGCCGCTGGGCTACGTCTCGTCTCAACCGGAGGACGCGCTCGTGCCGGCCATCAAGTTGCTCACGACAGAGAACGAGTGTAAGGATCTGAACCAGTCACGACCACGAGGCGAGCGTGTGGAACCCATCCAGTTGCCCAAGATGGCGGTGTGCGGACGTCTGGACGTCAACTCCACCGGTCTGCTCATCTTCACGCAAGACGGCACGCTGGCCAAGGCGATTCTCGATCCAAACGGCGGCGTGGAGAAGGAGTATCTCGTGCGTGTCAATATCAAACTGGACGATTCGTCGGATGACGTGCAGCGTAAGATCCGCAAGTTGCGGTTGGGCGTGACCAGTGAGATGGACGGCATCACGTACAAGGCCAAGAGCGTCGAGATCCTGAACGAAAACCAGCTTCGCTTCATTCTGACCGAAGGAAAGAACCGCCACATTCGACGCATGTGCGAGCACGTGGGCATCGACGTCGTCGCGCTCAAGCGCGTGCGTATTGGCGGCATCAAGCTCGGCGCGCTACCTGTGGGACAGTGGCGGTATCTCCAGCCAACGGATCGCTTGTGAACTGAGAAGAATGAAGAGTAGAGTTCAATACATTCATATCCTACATTAGCACGTTGTGGTGTTTGCTGTTCGACTGCATCGCATAGTTACGCGAAGTCGTGGACACAGGACGGATCGACCTGTGGACCACAGGATGTGAGAAGTTCTGTAGGGACAAGTAAAGCGACAAAGCGAGCGCCACGATACCTTCAGGTCGTCGGTGAACTTGACGCCTTCTTTACCGAGAAGCTCTCGTTTCTCGCAAATGTGGGGCGAGTCTTCACCCTGAGAGCCTACAACAACGCGCGGATTGTCCGGGTGAGTCGAGCTGCAGTACCATGCGTTTATCACACACTAAGTACCTTTGAAGCCGCCGATGTCGAGCCCGCCTGCAACCACTCGGTGGCATGGCACCTGCGGTGCAAACGGATTCTTCTGCTCCCATTCATTCAACCCATGCGTTAATTCAATGTGTATACGATGAGTAGCCACTGGGCTAGAACATACCCGTAGTGCCTGGCCGATAGGACGCGGCCCTGACTTCAGCGCCGAGGCGATCGCTCCGTACGTGCTCACCTTGCCTTCAGGAATCTACAGTCCATTTCCTCATCAGTGTGACTCGCTCCAGTATCTCACAAGGCACTCAGTCATACTGCACTAACCGTCGAGATGAGCTCATACACGCTCTTCTCTGGATTTCATCATCCAAACGCAACGATCAGCAGATCCAATGTCCAGCCCAGTAGTCAACCCAACACAGCGTCGTCCTCACCAAACACCGTGATACGGTGTCCGCGCCACTCGACGTGCTGGGTCTTCGTAGCCGCTGCCTTCTTTGGTGCCTTCACCTTCTTCTTGAGTGCTTGAGTAGACTTGCGTAGCGTCGCTGCGGCCATCGTGAAATACTGTGAAGCAGAGTAGCTCTTCACGATCAAATGCAGCTTGTTGAATGACAAGCGGCGTGTTGGATGCTGCTGCTGTTGAGCTTTGCGTCGTGTGGTCCACATCAGCAGCCACTCCCGCCAGAAAAGCGCCTCGCGCGACTGACATGTGAGCTTTACGGGGGAAGGTGATCCTGCGGTGGAGATGCATGCGACTGTGTGTGGGCTTGTGAATGCTGGTAGCAAGTGCACGTCAGATACGCAATAGAGACTGCTTCAATCAACTAGATGAAGGTGAGTTAGTTTATTGCATCAAGTGTGCATGAGTAACCATTGATATCAGGGTGTAAGTGCGGGTATCTATTTAGCATGATACATTGATTTCGTGGGTCTTCCACCGTCCAATCCAGTCTCTATGGAGCGAAGCTATCTACAGTACTTCTAGGGCGAGTAGGACGACGGAGAGAGCGAAGGTGCACCACGCCAGCGGCTAGAGGCGTGGGCATTTATCGTCGGATGACCTGCACGCTGACCTTGACGAACTGCTTCTTGGAGAAGTCGACCGCCTCGACCTCCTCACCGTCAGCAGCCTCGGCGGCAGCCACCTCCTTTGCGACCTCGTCGTCCACGCGAACCTTGATCGTGTGCGTGCCGAGCGTCTACAATGGAAGCAACAGCGTAAGCATCCAACGCTGCCGTGGCTATTCAACGACGTGGCTGTGGATGAGGAACATACCTTGATTGGCGTTGGCAGGTCAATACGGGCGGTACCGACGATGATGCCGTACTGCTTGTCCAGCATATCGGAGATTTCCTGGGCACTGAAATTGAATCAACAGAAAGCGTTGCAGCGTCAGCTTACCATGCTATCGTCAGAGCGACCAATCATAAAGCGCAGAAGACTCACGTGACACTGGTGTGAAGCGTCTGGTCCGCCTTGCTGGCAGTGTGGCGCTTGAAGAAGACGGTAGCCGACTCCAGACGCGAGATGACCTGCTTCAGGCCGCGCTCCTTCTCCACTTCGGCCTCGTCCTGCGACTCGCGGTCGACCTTGTACTTGATGCGGTTCTCTGGCGTCGCGTACACAGCGAGCTTCTGTGGGTACAGGAAGTTACGGGCAAAACCAGCCTTTACGTTGACTTCATCGCCACGGTAACCGAGGTTGTTCACGTCCTCCTTGAGCACCATGCTCACGCGGTGGCTGTAAACATGCGCACAAAAAGCGAATCGGTTAGTTGCCTCTCGCTCTCGTTCCAATTGTTTCCACGCAGTGCAAACCGCGGAAACATAGTCTATTCAGGTAGCGCAACATACCCAAAGGCACGGGTAAGCACCTGGGCGCCATCGTTCTTGCGCAGACACGCGCGCACGTGCTTCGTCGTAGCCGCCAGCATTGTCGGGTCGATGCGCTCGCTTCCGATGATCAAACGAGTGCCATCCAAGAGCTCACCAGACCAACACTGGATAAAACCTCGATTGGGATTTCAAAAACCTCGTAAATCCTGACGTGTACTGTATTTAAATATTTAGTGCCCCATGTGGCACAAGTCTATACCCGATCTTCATGGCCACGCCACCGCGACACCACCGCGACACCATGGTGTCCTCCACTTCAACCTACGAGTCCTCCGTAGAGCCCTGGTCAGATGTGCTGTCGCCGACAGCATTGTCCTCTGCCTCACTGGAATCGTCATTCAACACACTTCGCACCGACAGCCGAGATGTTGGCTTTGGATGATGCACTAGCTGCTCTTCACAGCTCATGTCGATGCTTGCCTTCGTCTCCTCGTGGTGCGCGAATTGCTCGTCGCAATCCATGTTGATGCTTGCGTTTTCGTTCGTTGATGCGACGTCGCGGCTTGCTTGCATCTCAGCGTCATTGTTGCCCATGAGTTCCAGACAACTCGTAGGGATCGCGATCCCTGTTCGCTCGAGCACTCCGCAGTACTGCTGCAGCTGAAGCCACTCTTGCTGGATCTCACTATCCACCTCGCGAATGGACATGAGCAGCGCCAGGTTTCCCTTCATGAGCTTCGAGTTCGACGCGCGCAGCTTGCGCAGCGTCGCCAGCTCGCTCATGTTTCCGTTCCGAGGACAAGTTCTCTGAATGGGATGTGGGTTGAAATACACCCTCTTTTGGTAAATCCGCGGTATAGTCCACCTTGATGTGCATTCGAAGGTCAAAGCAGTGCGGACAACATCAACTTGCCTTCCAAGGATCCTATGTAGCGGGCAGTCATGCTTTCAAAGCTACCGTGGAGGACAACCAAACACCGTCTAAGTAATCTGCAAGAGTGTCTTCATGGTAGACTTTCTACCGCTTTCACGTCGAAAGTCATGCATGCACAGCTCGACGGGAGCTACCCCTCGACATCCACTCGCCATCGATCATATCCACTGCAACTGATGCAAGCAGTCACTCCAGGCGGTCAAGGAGCGCGACTTGTACTTCGAGAAGCTGTAGACGAAAACCTTCGCAGTCCGCCCTAGCGAACCCAAGCGGAGCATTCGCACATGTACGTTACACTGTACTTGTAGCTCACTGCACGGACACGTAATCCGCCTGCGAAATCATTTTTCGCGACTGTGTCGTTCTCGCGCTTCCAGGGTTATCTTCAAATGCCACCACTTCCAATTTGGCATCCGCTCTCTCCCTTGATCTCATACACGTTGACTCCATCGCGATTATGCCGTCGCCACTTGATCACATGGTGTTCGCCACTTCAATTTGAAAGAGTGACACGCTGCAGCTCCTACGGCGTCACGTCGGCATCTCGTGTTCCTTCAGAAGTTGCCGTTATCGAGGTTTTATCACAAAACCTACATATATTCAAGGTTTTATACCGATGTCGACCACCCGAGAACGCGAAAGGTCGCAGTCTTGTGTACGACTTTCCGAGGTTTTTTGCTGACCTCGCTTGGTTTTTAGACGTGAAACTTCACCTCACCGATCTTGGTCGGTGCGTGACCTGGACGCGAGCAGCTACGCAACAGCACGGCAGGAGGTGACTCTGCAATTTCCAGTCGAGGACAGCAAGCTCAACCCCAGTTCAATCCATCACCATGCTTCACGCCCGTCGCTCGCTGCTCTCGCAGACGCGCTCGTTCAGCAAGGCCGCCGCCGCCAAGGAGAAGCGCGTCGTTGTCGTCGAAGGCGTGCGTCTGCCGTTCGCCAAGTCGGGCACCGTCTACAAGGACGCGCTCGCGTACGACATGCTGCGCGACGCCTACAAGGGAACCCTCGTCAAGGCCGCGCTGGACCCTTCCAAGGTCGACTACGTGCTCGGCGGTACGGTCATCCAGGAGGTGCGCACGTCCAACATTGCCCGTGAGGCTGCGCTTGGCGCCGGCATCCCAAAGGAGGTCCCAGCCCACACGGTCACGATGGCCTGTATCTCGTCGAGCCAGGCGATCTGCACGGGTGCGGAGAAGATTCTTGCCGGCAAGGCTGACATTGTCCTCGCTGGTGGTGTCGAGACGTTCTCGGATGTGCCAATCCGCTTCTCGCGCCCAGTGCGCCAGCGCCTCATTGGCTTCGCCAAGGCCAGCAAGGCCGGTCTGCCAGGCATCTTGAAGCTGCTGAAGGGTCTCAAGCTCAGCGACCTCGCGCCAGAGGCTCCTGCTATCCAGAACTTCCACACCAAGGAGATCATGGGCTCGTCGAGCGACCGTCTCGCCACCCGCTTCAGTGTGACCCGTAAGGAGATGGACGAGTACACCATCGACGCCCACCAGAAGGCTGCCAAGGCCCACGCTGAGGGCAAGTACAAGGGTGAGATCCTGCCGTACAAGGGCTCGACCGAGGAGAACGGCATCAACGCTGAGTCGACCTACGAGAAGATCGCCAAGCTCAAGCCAGCTTTCATCAAGCCGCACGGCACCCACACGGCCGCGAACTCGTCGTTCCTGACGGACGGTGCTGCTGCCACGCTCATCATGTCGGAGGAGAAGGCGCTCGAGCTCGGCTACAAGCCGAAGTCGATCCTGAAGGACTGGGAGTTCGTCGGCGTGGACCCATTCGAGGTCCTGCTGCTGGGCCCAGCCTACGGCATCCAGAAGATCCTGGCCAAGAACAACCTCACCATCGACGACATCGACCACTTTGAGATCCACGAGGCGTTTGCTGGCCAGGTGCTCGCCAACTTGAACGCTCTTGCCGATGCCAAGCACTGCAAGGAGCTCTTCGGCATGGACAAGGCCGTCGGCTACGTGCCGCGTGAGAAGCTCAACTCGTGGGGCGGCTCGCTCACGCTCGGACACCCATTCGGTGCCACGGGCAGCCGTCTCGTGAACACGGCCTCGAACAAGCTCCAGAAGGAAGGCGGAAAGTACGCCCTCCTGGCGGCGTGTGCCGACTCGGGCCTCGCCTACGTTGGTCTGATTGAGAAGTACGAGAACTAGGGGATAACCCACCTTCACTAAAATTCCATACAGTACACTTGATTGTCAACTCTTCAGGCTTGAACCTTTCGCTGGTTACTACTCTGACGCAGGCTTTTGGTCCTTGTAGCCGTCTGAATGAACGAGATTCCTGTACGGCTGTGCCTTTCAGGATAGCAACGGAGTGCAATGGAGACAGATGAGTGGCATGGCAACGAATGCGTCAGGGTGAGGCAATTTAGATATATTCGAAAAAGAAAACACACAGGCAGCGGAGTCGCATTACACCAGAAGCACGGCGTTGATGCAGCCGTCGTTCTCTGGCACGTTGGTAACCTGCGCGTACTTGCCCCAGACGACCTTGCCGGACGTCGTGACCAGACCGAGCTCGCTGACGTTGACCTCGATGATCGTACCCTTGGTCATGACACCAAGTTGTGTGTACAGGGCGCTCTGTGGGTTCTTCTTCACGCCGATGATGTCGAGCTGGAACGTTGTCTTGAGCTCCGGGTGTGTGACGTGCGCCTTCTTGAATCGCATGGCACTTGGGCGGATGAATCGCTCGTATTTTGGCGGCTTACGCGTGAAGTTCTCGCCCACGAACGTCGCCTTGGTGATCATACGCTTCCACGACTTGTTGCGGCGCTTGCCCGATCGCAGCACCTTGAACATCTCGTCATCGGCAATCGGCTTGACCTTCGGGATCGGCACTTCCCACTTGCCGGCCTTCTCCTTTCGCTTCTGCTTCACCGTGTTACTCAGCACCTTGGCACGCGAGACACCTTCACGGTCAAGCAGGTACGATGGCACGGCTCCGTCTGGGATGTTGTCGTCGTTGCCGTGCTTGTTCGTGCGTTCCTGGTGGAGAGCCAGCGTCTTCTTCATCGCGGCCTTCTCCTTGAATCGCTTCTGGTTGTACAGCTTAGCACGCAGACCATGGACCTTCTGCGCAAACTGCGAGCGGCGGTGGACTTCACGCGCCTCCTTCTTACGCTTCTTCTCGACAGCGTCCATGCGCACGCCATGGCGCTTCTTGTGCATCTCCATATGCTCATGCTGCGGCATTTTGGCTTAGCTCTTCTCGACCACGCTGGCTGCGACTGTCACTCGTACTGCTACTGTCCAATGCGGAGCTTCTCTCGTCGTCAATCAGCAGCGTACACCGGCACGCGCTTCTCACTGGGATGGCGATCTCTTCCTTCACGCCGTCTCGTGATTGCCCGTGTCTGTTGGTCGCGCTACAGCTTTTCACAGGCAGCCAACGCGGCCAACCAATTGGAGGGC
>JAADWY010000130.1:0-57912 GCA_023336355.1 Pythium dissotocum | reverse complement strand
CTTCTTATTAGAGATAACATGGATTGGCCCTGCTTCGTTGGCCTGTGAGCACCTCACAGTATGGGGGAGGGCAATCAGCCAATCGATCAGATTATGGCGGCTTCTAAAACTGGCTTGACCCAAATGCCAGGGCTGCTCTTCGCGAGGACGTGAAGCCCGACTATTTCCGGTCATGTTTATGCTGTCTTCATCTGCACGTGTATACAGGACAGTGCGCCCCATCAACTGTCTGACTGGCTCCAGTACGGAGGGACGAGCAGTCGTTCGCACGATTCGGCACAGACAAGTAGTGAGTCCCCAGGATGATGGTGACAGAGACCTACCTCAGTCCCAAAGCTGCCAATGGGTGCGGCCTCGGGATATGGCGTCGCCTGGCCTGCTTCAGAACATAAGAACTTCAAGATCGACTTGATCGAACAGGCGAAAATCGACCTTCGAGGTCTTATGTCTTTCATTTTCGCAGTTGACGACCAGTCTTGTCTGCAACCACAGGGGGCAGAATACCATAAACAACAATGCCCGAGTGAGACACCTGACGAACACACAAAGACAATTGTATCGGCGGCTATCTCACTGAACACCATAAACAGACTTGATAAGAGCGATTAGCCCTGCTCAGGGGGGGGGGGAGGAGCGCCCTTGGTTCCATCTGCACCAGGACAATCACCCAGCAAGTCGGGATTATGGCGTCCACTAAAATAGACTTGGCTGGATACACACGTGGATTACGCTGGGAATACGCGGCTTGCTTCACTGACTTGTACACACGACTCATCTTTTCGTACTCACCGACGAATCAAGCTGCCCGAGGTGATGGTTGCTCGAAGACAAACTTGACTTGGGCCAGGCGCTCGCTTTCCAGCCACAGCACTCGCGCATCTTCTTCCGACTCGATATTCTTCCCTGGAATCTCTCGCGTTGGGTGGCCTGCGATGCCGAAGAGTCCACGCGGACCAAAGTACTCGCCAGCCTTCACATCAGGCACAGTCGCAGCAAACAACGACGGCAACGCACCCATCTCAGGCTCCTGGACCATCGGCGAGGCCTTGAGAATCGCCATGATGATGCGCTGGAACCAGTTCGCCTTCTCGACGGCAGCCGCTGCGATGTTGGTCGCCGCGAAGCCCGGGTGAGCCGCCGTCGCCATCACATTCGTGATTCCCGACGCTTGCAATCGGCGGTTGAGCTCGCGCATGAACAGCATGTTGTACAGCTTGGTCTTGCTGTACACTTGCATCTCCTTGTACTTTGGCTCAGGCGTGACGAGCTCTTCACTCGCGAAAACCGCGCGGCTGTGGATCATGCTGCTGACCACAACAACACGCGCGCTTTCGCTTTTCCTCAGCAGATCCATCAGCTGTGCAGTCAACGCAAAGTGGCCAAGGTAGTTGGTGGCAAACTGGAGCTCAAACCCGTCTACTGACTCCGCGTAGTATTCGCCCATGATGCCAGCGTTGTTGATCAGCAAATCCAGTCGATCGTGGGTCTTCTTGAAGTCTTCCACAAATGCCTGCACACTCGCCAAGCTGCTCACATCCAGCGGTCGGTACTCGACCCGCCCTGCGTCAGGGTCCATGGCCAACTCGCCCAGCATGCGCTGCTCAGCCTCCTTGCCTCTCTTTTCATTGCGGCACGCGAGCACCACGAATGCGCCGTGACGCGCCAGCTCCAGCGCCGTCGGGAAGCCGATGCCGCAGTTGGCGCCCGTGACGATCGTGATCTTGCCGCGCTGCGACGGCATGTGGTACGCCTCCCATTTCGCTGGTGTCGTGGTCATCGCGAGTCTCTCTCTCTCTCCCTCTCTCTCTCTCTCTCTCTCTCTCTCTCTCTGGTGTTTGCTTCTACTTCGCGAATGAGAGCATTGAGCTTCCGCCCGCCTGCCGGCGCGTGGCTCCCAGGCCACAGGCGACCCAGACGACGCGCCGTCCAATCACGGCCGCCGCACACGGGAAGACGCCTGTGTCACGTGTTGCACACTGAGCTGATGCGTCCAGCGAGTGGAAGAGATACATTTGTAGAGGACTTCCCGCGCTGCAGTCTTCCTTTTCCCGTTGGCCATTTCGTTGACTGCATGAGCGTTCTGGCATCATTCTTCCATGGAATTGTTCTATATTTTCAAAACAAGGTAGATATCTAGCTGTATTCAACCCGTTTCTGTTGACCGTCCACGAGCCCGTCTGCAAGCGGGAAGTTGCTTCTGTCGTTGAAGACGCTGCGAAAGCAATCGTGAAGCCACCTTTACAGCCTCCAGGATCTTTCCAACGAGATATGTCGCTATTCGTTGTACTGTAGCAAGCTGGTAGGTGCAAGGAGTTTTCTTCTTGGGTCTCGAAAATAGTATCCGAGTTTCGTAGCGTGCTGTGGTGTATCTTGTGAAACTTCCACGTCGGTGGCGCGACTACGGCTTTGGTCCTTGTCGATATATTCGTGTAGCCAGTTGCCGACAAGCTGTATCCGGATACGATCCCGCCATATCCGTCTCACTGCACTGCTGCAGCAGCCTGGAGTTCTGAGATGGTTGGGCTCCTTCACCCTGGTAATCGCGATGCACGGCTCCATCAAACGCTCTCGGTGTCGATACTGTGGGCCAACGTATTAATACTAGAAGTAACAGCACTGCACGTGCAGGGCTGTGAGTACGTACCGGTAGTACTGTGAATTATTAGTGTCGGCAGCGAGTGGCGCAACCTCCAGCGCTTAGGATGATGGTCTCGGATTGTTGCCATCATCTAAAGCTCAATTTGAACTCATAATTCCGAGGGCCATGATTGGTGAAGCAGAGACATTTAAGCCAATTAATAGCACCGTTCTGCAATAAGTCGTAATCAACGAACCTTTTCAGCCAATCGTCTTCATTCGTAGCTTCTCGATGAGCTCATCAACATGCTGAAAACATGGGCCGCTCTTCCGGCGCTGCGTTGGGCGCTCGCTTCTCACGAGGAGGACTCTCTCCATTCCTCCGCTTGAGCTCCACTCACTGCATCACCACCCGCCACTACGATGCCGCCTTCGTCCAACCTGTGGGTGACCTCCATGATGCCCGACCTCTCGGGCAAGATCGTCGTCGTCACGGGCGCAAACGCCAATCTGGGCTTCGAGACGGCGCTGCAGCTCGCGCTGGGCGGCGCCCACGTCGTGCTGGCCTGTCGCAATGAAGCGCGCGGTCTGGAGGCCGAACAGAAGATCCAGGAGCTGATCAAGCAGAAGCCTGGCGCGACCGGAAAGGCCGAGTTCATGCTGCTGGACGTGGGCGATCTCGCCAGTGTCAAGGTGTTTGCCTCGGCTTTCCAATCCAAGTTCGACCGACTCGACATCCTCGTCAACAACGCCGGCATGAAGGCCGTGAACCACACGACCACCGTCGACGGCTTCGAGACACAGTTCGGCGTGAACCACTTGGGCCACTTCGCGCTCACGTCGCTGTTGTTTGAGTCGCTGCGGAACAGCCCCGCGGCTCGCATCGTGAACGTCAGCAGCATCTCGCACCACTACGTTTCGCTGGACTTCGACAACCTCAACGCCTCGCCGCCGCAGTATGAAGCCATGGAGGCCTACCGCAAGTCCAAGCTGGCGACCATGCTGTTCGCCTACGAACTGGACCGCCGCCTGAAGAGTGCTGGTATCCATAACGTGATCTCAGTGCCCTGCCACCCGGGCGTCACTGAGAGCAACTTGCTCCCCAACCTCGAGAAGACGTACAACTGGGCAATGATGCGTTGGATCATCAGCCTCGTGCACAAGATCCCCTTCGCTCAATCAAACGCCATGGGCGCTTTGTGTGTGCTGAACGCTGCGACCGACGAGAGTGTACAGGGCGGCGAGTACATCGGTCCTCACGGTTGGCTCGAGTTTTACGGATACCCACGTGCCGTCCCAGCCAGCAAGCAAAGCCATGACCTACAGGCAGCGACGCGATTGTGGACCGAGTCCGAAAAGCTCACCAAGGTCGAGTTTTCGATCAAATAATGTTTGAAACAAGCCAAGACGAAGTCCATACATGTGAAATATACTACTGTGCAAGCCCACGAATGCTGTCAAAGATGTTTTACGTACGCTTCCAGTCTTGGTCCAAGATTCAGATCTTGAAGTTCAGCTTGGCGAGACGCTCGCTCTCGATCCACAGCGCCGTCGCGTGCTGCTCCGACTTGCTCTCGTTCACTGGTTCCTCTTTGGCTGGGTACCCCTTCATCTTCGCGAGTCCACCAGGGCCGAAGAAGTCGTTCGCCTTGACGTTGGATGCCGTCGCAGCGTATAAAGTCGGCAACGCTCCGAACTCAGGCTCTTGCGTGATGGGCATCATGAAGACGAGTTTGAAGAACAGCTTCCGCACCCACGACGTGTTTTCGAACAGTGGAGCCTGGAGGTTTGTCATCGTGATGCCCGGGTGGCACGCAGTGGCAAACACGTTGGCCACGCCGTTTTTCTGCAGACGGCGATTCAGCTCGTACGTGAACAGCAAGTTGTACAGCTTGCTGTTGTTGTACACTTGCATCGGATCGTACTTGTCCTTGGGCGTGACGATCTCGTTGAGATCCATCTTCGCATCCTTGTGCACGAGGCTGCTCACGTTCACGATGCGTGCGCGTGGCGACTTCTTCAGCAGCTCTATGAGCTGAGCCGTGAGCGCGAAGTGGCCCAAGTGGTTGGTCGCGAACTGCGACTCGATGCCGTCAACAGTGAATGCATGGGGCACGGCCGTCACCCCAGCGTTGTTGACAAGCAGGTCCAGACGGACGTCCGTCGACTTGAACTCATCCGCGAATGACTTCACACTCGCCAAGCTGCTGACATCTAGCTCCCGGAACTCCACACAACCAGCCTCCGGTGATAGCTTGAGCTCCTCTTAGATCTTCTGGACGGCGTCCTTGCCCTTGTTCTCGCTACAACAAGCCAGCACGACGTCGGCGCCGTGGCGAGCGAGTTCGAGGGCCGTGACGTAGCCGATGCCGGAGTTGGCACCAGTGACGATGGTGCGCTTGCCCTTCTGGGACTGGATCTTGGAGGCAGTCCACTTGGCAGGCACTTGGTCGCTCATTGTCGAGTGGATGGCGGTTCGGTTGACTTGGGTTCTAGTTGTCGTTGTCGAGTTAGATTTGAAAATGAATCGAGACGATCTTGCTTTCAGCCAGCCTTCATCGCACCCTGTCAGTCCCAGTCACATCTCCACTACTTCACGATGATCTGGCTCGGTTACGAGGATCAATCGACCAGTTCCTCGAAATGATGATCCTGTAGGGATCAGCCTTTGGGCTCCTGAGCTGTCTGCGAAGGATAATCCACTCGCACGTCTTTTTATTCGATTACCTCTATAAACGAAAGTGTAGACTCCACCACACTTTAGTCACAGTGAATCCATGACATGAAACCCTTCCAATACACATATAGATACAGCAATCGATTCGTGATGTTGACCTGCAAGACGGTTTACGTTCCATTTTTGAGTCTCATCGCGTCTTGCCGGAAGCTCTCGTTCAACGAAGAAGACACCAATCGTGTCTCACACCGAGCACACGTACCAGTACAGGTAGGATGCTGCTGCGAATAGGCTCCCTGTTTATTGCGCACGGAAGGACCATCGATAATGACGATGCAAAAGAGGCAATACAATGTTCAAGTTTCGTGAGCTATCGAGGTTTGCACACCTAGACGATGGCCTTCTCCTCCACATCGACAGGAGGCTCCTTTTCCTTCTCCTTCTCCTGCGACTCAGCCGCTGGCTCTTCAACGGCGGGCGTGGAGGCCACGGCCTCGGTGGTGGTGGGCTCTTCAGCAGGCGCAGTCACAGCATCAGCAGTTTCCTCTGGCGTGTTGTTCGAGCTGCTCGCACCGAGTTCCTCGTCTTCTTCCTCTTCGTCTTCGTGGTCGTGGTCGTTCAGCGACGCGAGAACTGACGCGCCATCGGCAGCAGGGGCCGATGGATTCGAATCCTCAGACGGCTCTTCGGCGGCAACAGACTCCGAGGCAGGCTCCTCCGTTGGAGGCTGCGGCACGCTCGCGTCCTCCATGTGTTCGTCCGTGTCTTCTTCCTCGCCGTCTTCACGCTCTTCGGTGGCGTTTTCCGACTTGATTCGCTTCTCAGGGGCTTCAGCACCAGCCGTGTCGTCTTCAGATGGACGACGCACACGCTTTTTCAGCATAGACGCATTTTCTGTTCATCAAACCCATCGTGAGCCTTCTTCCCAGCAAATTATGAATAGGAGAATAGAATCGTACCTTTAGGTTCGCCTTCTTCGTCAGATGAAGCTTCGCCACTTTCCTCGCCACTGTTGGTCTCGGCATCGTTGTCGTCCTTCTCCTGCGGTGCGTCCGCATCCTCCAGCGATTCATGGTACGGCGAGCCAAACACTGGCGTGTGCGACGGCGTCTCTGGTGGCGTTGCGCTCGGCGAGTCGTCATCGTCATCATCGTTCTCTTCGTCGTCGATAGATCCGAGATACGAAATCGAAAGCTCTGGCTCGATCAACCACTTGCTCGGTTCTGGCTGTCGTACGCGAGGCGACGGCGCCCAGATCTTGAAGTCGGCACTAGATGTGGATGGAGTCATCGCACGAGCCTCCAGCGGAGTCTGACGAAGCACACCAGGCTTGAACTCAAGGCGATATGCGCCCTCGCCCTCGAAAATACCCTTCGCCTTGGTCAAGTAGCCGTCCAGGTCAAGCGAGCCTTCAGTCGCAGAGCTCTTCTGTTCTCCGTACAGAGTCTGTTTTCAAGATAATAAACAAGTCAGTTCTTCCTTGCACCCCATGCCAAGACCACAATATCCCACGTACCAAAAGCTCCTGGCTCGTCTCGTCCGTGGCCACGTGCTGCATCTGCTTCAGCACTTGTGACACCAGCTTGTCCATCGTGAACAGGAAATAGGACGTCGAGCCCATCAGTCCTCGGCACGCGTCTTCATACTTCGTGTTGTCAATCGAGCCGTCAATCAGCGCGTACAGCTTTGTCACATACGCGTGGTAGTCGCCCATCTTGTCCTTGTCGGCTTCTTCCTCTGCGTTCGAAGCACGCGCGTGGTCCAATGCTCGAGCCGCAGGGTTGATCATACGACGGTGGCGATTCCGCTTCGCCTTTTCACAAAGCTCGTGCGCCTTCTCCATGCGGCTGTGCAGCATTTGGTACAAGCGGAGGAAAACGTACGCTTGCTGGGAGCCGAAGAAAGTCGCCTTCTGGCGTTCTTGCAGCTTCGTGGCGTCAGATTCGTCATCAAGCAGGGCAATGCTTGGTGGGAAATCGGACGTCTCGTGCATCTTGATCGCGCTTGGCTGGAGGAAGCCCTGGCCCATCGGGAGTGTAACAACACACACGCCCTGTTCGTGGTCGAAGTACTGGACTGTGCCTTCGCCGAAGTCGGTCATCACCTCAGTGCCTGGACGGAGCGTCTTTGCCTTCTCCAAGGTCACCGCCATTCGCTTTGGCTGGCGCACCAACCACTCCTCGTCCAACTGGAAGAACGGGAAGAAGAAATTCTGCCATGCCTTCGACACCTTCTCCTTCTCCGAGGTACTGAGGTTCTTCTCAGCAGCATACGAAAGTAGGTTGTAGGCGTCCTTGTGAATTGACACAGCCGCAAGCTTGTACTGGAAGTGCGCCTTCCACTCAGCACTCGTGGCCTTCGACGAATCAGTGCCGTTCGTGGTCGCATCCGACTCTTTCTTCAATGCATCAGCGATTGCGGCAGCGCCAGGTGGCTGGTTTGGCGACGAAACAGCACTAGGCGAGCTGTCCTTCTTGGCTTCCGCCGACGATGGAGTCGACGGCAACTTCTCGTCCGCCTCCAACTTCTTCTTCGCCTCCTGCACCAGCACCTTTTGGCTCGTTTGCTTCTTGTCCTTCTGCTTGAAGTAGAACGACGAGTGGTCGAGTGACTTGTGGTAGTTCTTCTCGTTCACTTCCTTCCACTGCTTGTTCAGGTCCTGGCGAGCCTTACGCCACTCTTCGTCCTTTTGCTTCAGGCGCTTGAGAATCACCGGAATCGCACCTGCTGGGTACTTGCGCAGCAATTCGAGAATCTGGGCGCCGGCCTCACCGTAGATACGCGAGATCGCGTTCAAGTGAGTCACACGGAAGGTGCCCTTGTCCACGACGTAGTTCCACAGCTTCTCCTCGCCACCGTCCTTCTCCTTCAGGATCTCAACTTCACGAGCGAGCGGCTCCAGCACGCTGATGGTCGAGGCGTTCGCGTCGATAACCATATCGATCTCGAAGCGCTCGTCCTCGCACTTGAACAATGCCTCTTCGTACTGGTTCTTGCGCATGTTCTTGAACGAGAAGTCTTCACTACCGGTAGGAACCGAGACCCACGAGTCATTGCAGACGTTCTTCTCAAGCTTCGAGCGGAACGAGCAAGGCGGGATCGGGTAGCTCGCAGGGAGCGCTCGGTACGAAGGCGTCGCGCGACGACACTGGGACAAGTCGGTCTCAGCAAGCGGAATGAACGGCCACACCTCGTTCGGGTCCTTCTGCTCGCCGTGGGACGAGAGAAGACCATCGAACTCATCCACAAGGTCAGTGTGGCGACCAAACAGGTTCTTCACAAGCGAGATCATCTCCTGACGACCAAGAACCTCCTGGCTGTACAGCTCCAGACACTTGAGGAACTCGCGCCAGCTATCGCGCGACGGCAGGATCTTCTTGATCTTCTCGAAGATACTCCACTCCTCCCTGTCGATCAGCACTTCCGAAAGCGCCAAGAACTGGCGACGCTCCTTCGTGTCGTACGAGCGGCGCTTGGCTCGCTTGCTGCTGAACAGCGCCTTGTTGCGGTCACGCTCGCGCTCCTTCTCGCTGCGACGGTCCACTCCCTTGCCCGACGAGCGGTCGTCATGCGGCGAAGTGCCGTGCTTGTAGGCCGCGTCAACCTTGGCCTGCTTGACCTTGCCTCGCGATTCGTCTCCCTGGTCGTCATTCATCGGTCGCTTCATCGCGGCAGCCGACGGCGAGTCACCGCCACGGCTTCGTCCATCGTCACGACGGCCGCTTCCAGGCGGAGCCTGTGGGTGCGGGTAGCCATGCTGGCCAGCCTGACCGACGTACGCTTCGCGCGCCGCAAACTTGCCGGCCTTCATATCCTTGCGACGCTGGGCTTTCTCTGCGGCAATGTTGAGTCGTTCCTTGGCCTGCTCCTGCACGGCGTCCGGCAAAAAGAATGTGAACTCGCGCAGCAGATCTGGGTGGTCTCGGAACAAGTATGACACTTGGTCCAGCACCTGGCGGATCGACCGCTGCTCCTTCTGGTACGTGTGCAGGATCGCCAAAAACTCCTTGTAGGTCTCTGGCTCGTCCGCGAACCGCTGCTTGATGGTCGTGACGTAGTGGATCGCGTGGTCAAACTCCACAGGGTTCGCCGCACCGCGCGCTCCTCCAGCCGCCTGGTTCGCAGCATTAGCTCCTCCGCTCGGCTGCTGTGGCGCTCCTCCCGTTGGCTGCAACGGCGGGCCTTGGCTCTTCTTCGACTGCTGCTTGACCTGGCCCTGGCTGCTCATCTTGACGCCTCCTTGGTTCGGGGGCAGATTCTGACGCGACGGCGTCGGCTGCTTGCCCGCGCCTGCTCCGTGGTGCGCGCCCGTGAGTCCTGGCGGCGAGTACGGCGGCGGAGGGATCGTCACGGGCGGCGGTCGGTGGACCTGGCCCATGTTGTTGGCCGCCTGCTGACTGGCCGAGCCCTGGACGCCTCCGCCAGGGTACATGGACTGCGGACCGCTCACTGGACGCGCCATTTGCTGCGGGATCACTTCGATGGACGTGTCTGGGCGTATGCGGTAACCTGGCGGCAGGAACGTGTTGAATCCGAGGATCAAATTCGGGTATCCACGGAACAGATTCGACACGCGCAGGATCACGCCGGGCGTGTCGATCGCTTGGGCCTTGAAGTCCTTCATCACGTCCAAGAACTGGTTGTAGATGTCGGGCTGGTCGCCGAACTGCTGCTTGACCTGGTCGAGGTAGAGCAGCGCGTCCTCCACGCGCAGTTCGCGGTGGCGCGCGGGCTGTGGGGGACCCATGCTCATCTGCGGCGGACCCGTTGTGTAATACGCTCCTCCGCCACCTCCTCCGCCGTTATCCGCTTCGTTCTCGTACTGCTGCTGCTGTTGCTGTTGCTGCTGTTGTTGCTGCTGCTTCTGGCCCTGTGGAGGACCCTGCGGACCACCCTGCGACGAGTTATCGCGACGCGGAGACGGCGGACGCACGCCGAAGCCCTGGCCGGGCTTCATACCGCCTCCACCCGAGAGCGACGAGCCTGGGTTGCCGCCCTGGCCCATTCCCTGGGCTTGCAATCGCACGGGGTGGCTCATGATCACGCTGGCCGACGAGGAGCCCTGGCCGCCAGAGACTCCTCCCATGCCCACAGAGACACCTCCTCCTCCTGGCTTGTTCAACACCGACGGTCCTCCGCCCAGTCCTCCGCGTGGAGGATGGAGGATGGAACCCGACAAAGGATGGTGAGGGGAGCGCGAGGCGCCCTGGCCCAGCGACGACGTGAGTGGCGGTGGGGGAAGTGGAGGAGGACCGCCGTGGAGGAGTCCTCCGTGGCCGCCGTGGCCTCCATGGCCGCCTCCGCCGTGGATCGGGTGCAGTCCGCCCGAGTGGTGGCCGGGGTGGCCGAGCTGCGCGAGCGGCGGCTGCGGGTGGAAGCCGTGCGGCGGCTGGCCTGGCTGCTTCATGCCGCCCTGTGCGCCGCCCACGCCGCCCATGGACGGCGGGGGAGGCCCATGGCCGCGGTCCCCGGGAGGTCCCGGGTACGACGGATTCATATTCACGCTGCTTCTTCTTCGGTTCGGTCGGAGAATGAATGAACCAACTCCTTTCCTCCCTTCGGCTCCACTCTCCTGTCTGTGCTCCGCACCACTGTGAGGAGTCCTCTGGGCGGACGAAAGCGAGGGGACGGAGCGGACGGTGCCACCAGCAGCAAAAGTAGGTACATACAGTGCGAAGGAGGAGGGGAGCCAGGCGCAGGCAGCGACAACAAACGGCACGTCCGCTCCTCTCTCGTTCACGGTGGTGGGTCCTCCACTTCCCCTAAACCACGTCCACTCGCTGTTTTCGGACATGGTGCCAGCTGATATTCCAGAATACGGTAGGATGAAAAATCGGTTAAACCTTGTGTAGCTAGGTTTTTAAAAAGTCCGCGAAAAGGCGCGAGATGGCAACTTGTCTCAAATCACTGGATATGCAGCGAGAGCAAACGCAGCAGCGCTGTTTGCAGGCTGCCGCAGTCAATCAACCTTCAGAGTGTCCTTCAGTAGCGCGATACAAGTTGCAAGCCTGGATCAATGCGGTAGCCTCGCGTTGAAACCGAGGATCACCTGTGGATATCCACGGAACAGACTGGACACGCGCAGGACCACACTGGGTGTGTCGATGGCCTGGGCATTGAAATCCTTCATGAGATCCAAAACTGGTTGTAGATGTCGGATTGGCCGCCAAACTTCCACTTGACTTGGTCGATGTAGACGAACGCGTCTTCTATCCGTTGTTCGCGGAAGCGTGCGGGTTGCGGCGACACCATGTTCATCTGTTGCGGACGACTTGCCGCGTACGAGGAGCCCATCAAGGGCAATGGAGGCCCGCGGCCGCGGTCACCGAAAGGTCTCGGGGACGGCAAATTCATATTCACGCTTCTTCTTCTTCGGCTTGGTCGGAGAATGAACCACCTCCGGCTCCACTCCTCTGTCTGTCTGTGTGCTCCACTCCGCTTCTCCACTTTGCCGTGAGGACTCCTCGCTGAGGAGTCCTGTCTTGCTAGCGGGGGATGGATCTACCATGAAAAGCGCGGTCGGTTCAGTGCGGAGGAGGAAAGGAGTCAGGCGCGGTGCTGCAGTCCCAACTGCAAGTCGTCTTCACTCTGTTGTGCTTTTTCAAGTTGAGCTCCACACTGCTTTCGGACATGGTATGAATACGAGCTGATACTTCAGAATACGGTAGGATTGACGACAATGAAACCTTCCGTATCTAGGTTTGACCTGGACCCCCCACCGGCATCGCCATGCTCGTGACGTCAAGATCCACGGGCTAATAACGAGCTCGTTGTTGCCAGGGATGCGAATGCCTTGCGGCAGGAACGTGTTGAAGCCCACGACGAGTTCTGAATATCCACGGAACAACTGCGCGATACGCAACGCCAGACCACGCACATAAATCCCTTCACACTGGAACGCCCTGAGCAGATCCACGTATTCGCGGAAGACATGATGCTGGTCACGGAACTGCTGATGAACCATATCGGCATACACGATCGCGCTCTCAAAGTCCGATCTACGATAGAGATCCCGCTGCGGTTGGCTCACTGGATTCGTAGACAGCGAGCAGTCCGGCAGGTACAAACGAAACTCGGCAATCAGATCCGGGTGCCCGTGGAACAGTGTCTGCGCGCGTTAAACCAATTCGTGTATCTCGATGGTCTGGTGCTAGTAGTTTTTTTCAACAAGTCCAAGAACTGGTCGTAGCTGCCTGGGTGGTCGGCCGCTTGACTCGTTGAATAAACGCAATCGCGCGATCAAACTCCATCTTTGGGGTTTTCTGGTTCGTTCTTGGGTTGCCGTCTTTTCAGACAACGACAATGAACGGCTTTGGCTGATGCCGCTCAAACCTCATACTTGTGTGCCGTCGTGGCCCTGCTTCCAGTTGGGTTCGTTTCGAAATTTCTCTTTCATGGCCTCTGGCATCGAATCAACGAGCCTTTCTCCGATTATTGGGTCGAGTTTTGATGTGATATGACAGCGACGACACGTTTGTACATGCAGACCCAGTCACTGGGATACGCGCACTCTGTTTGAAGGTCGACGTAACATCAGCAAAACGGAGCAATGCCGGTGAATCATTAATATTCAGATATTGGCGCCATCAAACAAACCGACACGGTCATGGACGCAGAGGCTCACATAAGCACACCCCTGTGTCATGCAGGTCATCGCAGTCAACCACACTTCCCAATGCCTTCAGTAGCGCGACACGAGTTGCAGATCTGAACCAATGCGGACATCTGGTGGCAGGAACGCGTTGAAGCCGAGAATCAATTCCGGAGATCCGAGGAGAAGCTCCGAGACGCATTTGATCGTAGTGTCCAGATCGATGGTCCGCACATGGAAGCCGTGCATCGCGCTTAGGAACCGACGAAATTCGTTCGGATGATCACGGAGATGGTGCTTCACGAGATCGACATACGAATTTGCTTTCTCTTCAGCCTCGTCCCGGTACTCCGGAAGGATCCCATCGGTGTCATGCTCGTGACAGGGAGGAACGTCTTGAGGCCATCGACCAAATCCGCGTGGCCGCGAAATAGCTCCGACACCTGGAGCGTGAGGCTGTGCACGGTAAATAGACTGGGTGTGGCACGCACGCAACGCGGTCAAGAACTGACGGGATACGTCGGGTTGATCCCTGAATCGCTGCTTGACCTTGTCAAGAAAGGCGGTCGCCGCTTCTTCTGCATTGTCACGGACACGGTAGCGTGGCTGGTGCGGTGGCTGCATTGCTGTCGCTTCTTGGAGGTTCCAGTGCTTTTTCGAGTCTGACTGTGATTTCCACATTGGCCCCGCGTGTGGTTCCTTGCGTCGTGTCTCTCTGACGAGAAGTCTGAGCCATCAAATCACGTGCGATCAGTGGATGGAAGGCTCCAAGCAAACGAGAGAATTCTGAAAGTCGGGATGAACTCGTATCAAGGACATTACTGTAACATTCTGCTGATGGAACCGCCTCAATAATGGCATCAGCGAATGGAATCGGGCGTGAGGGGGTCGGATTTTGAGCTGTTTTCAGTGCGGTAATCTGGCGCCACGAACGCAATGAAACGTGCGATCAAATCGGGGTACCCACGAAATACCTGCGCGATGAGCTGGATTGCGGTGGTCATGTCGATGACATCGGTGCTGAAAGCCTTCAACACGGCTATGAACTTGTTGTGCACGTCAGGAACCGCGATGAGCTGCTGCTGGACTTCCTGGATGAATGCGAGCGCCTCTAGCTCACGGTTATTCCCTGAATGTGGCAGCATTGGCACTGCTTCGCCCACCGCATTGGACGAGTCACGACGAATGCGAGAACTCGGAGGCAGGAATGCGTTGAAGCCCTCGATCAAATCCGGATGTCCGCGGAACAAACTCGATATACGCTGGATTGCGGTGGCGTTGTCGACGAATTCGCACTGGAAGTCCTTCAGCACAGCGAGAAAGAGCTTGAAGGTCTCGGGTTTGCCGCTGAGCTGTCGCTTGACCTCCTGTACATATGCGATCGCCTCTGATCTCCCCACCGATGGCTGATGAGCTGGTGGCAGCGGTGGCTGCATGTATGTAGCTCGCGTGCTGAGGTTTTCGTGCGCTATTGCGTTCAGGCTCGTCGGATAGTGAATGTGATCCGTTGTGGCCGAGTCCTGGGGACACATGGACGAGAATTCAGCGAAAAGGTCCATAGAACTCATCGCGCTTCGGATCTGTTAAAGATTGATGGCGAGCCTGAAACCAAATCCGCGGTCGAGACATAGAATGGCGTTTGTAGGAAACGATTGTAGCATTAAACCTACCGTGAGGCAATCGCACCCACGAGGAGCTGTTCTCAGTAGCGCGACGTGAGCGGCGGCTCCATCACTACGGATGCGTCAGCACGGATGGTGTAGCCTGGTGGCAGGAATACATTAAAACCCGTGATCAATTCCGGGTATCCGCGGAACAGGTTCGACACGCGCACGACCAGGCCAGGCGTGTCGATGGTGCGCGCCTTGAACGCCTTCATGACATCCAGGAACTCGCTGTAGACGTCAGGTTCGCCGCTCAACTGCACCTTGATCTTGTCGAGATACGACAGCGCATCCGCCACGGTGAGCTGCTTGCCGTCGGACTTTGTCTTCATGTGGAGCGGTCCTGTGTTCTTCGGTGGCTTTTCTTGTTTTGAGCTCTCCACTGGAGAGTCTAGTGGCATTCCAAAGATTTCCGCAAACATTCCTGATGGGTTGACAAGATAAAACCTACCACCCACAGGTTTTAGCATTTTTGAGAAAGTACACGCATGAGAGCCTCAGCTTGCAGGCAAGACCTGCTCACCAGCGAGGTATTCATAGATCGGATCCTCCACTGCACAGAATCTGCATCTCATTAATATGAGGACATCATCGAAAATAGGGCCGGATGGCATGGATGCGTGTGCGTTGCGTCGACCCAAATGTGAAAAACAACCGGAGAACGATGACGAGCAAGCGACCAGCCTCGGCAACTCACCGCCGAAACTCATGGCATCCGGCAGCAGCAGCGGAGCTTGAAGGGAAAGATCCTACGCCTTCTCAGCACGAACAGAAGCGGCAAAGTCGCGAGCAAGTCGAGTGTGCGCAGTTCCTGCGCATGAAACACAAGCTTGTCTCCAAGCCCACGGACGCGTACACAAAGATTCGGCTTGTCCATCGCCAGGACGACGCTACACGGAAGCGCAACTTGCACAGGAATGGACACAGCAACGTCCATAGAGTCGAATCGAACGTCCCGCCGCCCATACAGCAAACCCGTACGTGAATGATCCAGCACTTGCTCTTCTTGTAGACCCACAACTCACATGTTTGGCCTCGCAGGTAGTGCTCAAGTGCGACCACATACAGCACGTGATTCTCCAGTCAAGCAACCAGATGAGAAAGGCACACGCCAACGCGTGCGACCGCAGTCTGCCAAGCCGAGACACGGTGAACGAGATGCATTGGTCGCAGGCCAGCAGATCAGCGTGGCGCTATTGGAACGGACGAACTACTACAACCCCATCCCACTCACGACACACTTGGCAAGTCGATCGGCGCCACGCCTCCAGGCTGCGCTGAAGTACTCGACTACTACTACGAGAACTAGTAGAAGCCCGTCTTCGACCAAGAGTGCTGCTGCTGTAACTACAAGCTCCTCAGCCTCCCAGCCAACGCTGTTCACAGAGGAGAAGGAAAACGCTTCAGGGCGACGGCACATTGTGGTGCACATGCAGCGCATGGTCATCACAGACGACGATGATGACGACGACGATCGAGACGTTGAGCCCACAATCGAAATCGAGACGAATAGGGTGCGATCGGGAGCAAGAGGCCGATCTCCACGTGTGGACAGCGACGACCGCACTTGCTTCATCTCACAACGCAAGGCCTGGCAGGACTGATAACACCTGCCGCAGTTGTGTGCCGCCTTTCTCGGCTGGGAGTCCAGGCGATACACATTGGGCCACCCATGTCCATGTCGCGACCCACAGCCAAGGCCACAAAACTCACGCAGTTGAAGTCCTACTGCTCGTCCTGCATTGGACACACACCAACGGGAGCCACGATTAGTACCGTACGTAGGGCCGCTCGGAAGAACGATCGGGAAGTTCCTCCAGCCGAAGAGCTTCTGTGTGGGCATCCCACCGTGTCCAAGTGACTCACCCTCTCCCGAAATCAAATACAATACCTGTACATACCGATTGTTCTTATCAACAGGTTTACGCACAATTAAAATCTTCATATCGAATGAATAAATTAAAAATGATACAATGTATTAATGATATCAACTTCCCATCCTCCAATGGGGGCACTTGAAGCTGGGAGCTCCTCAGCTTTCTGAGCCCATCTTCTACGACACGTCTTGGCTCCAATCACACGTCACTGTCTGACTGGGCGCGTAATACGCGGCGCAATCACGCGGCCATCATCGCGTTCCGCCTTCCTCGTCGAACTCTGCGTGAACACCAAGGTCTCCGCTCATCTTTACAGCCATCCTAACCGGTTTCCGGTGCCTCGCTCTGCTCAGTCTGCAAGTTGCCTTGATCTAACATGAGCCGCCTCCCGTCTTCCTCCTCGTCCTCTGCCTCTGCGCCCGCCATCGATGCGCCGGCGGCCGACGCCACACGCCGCATCGCCGCCATCCAGCGCCACGTCACGAACCCGAATGTCGCGGTGTCCACGTCCGCCAAGGTCATGAAGGAGCTCGTGGACGAGCGTGCGCGTGCGTCCTTTCTCGTGCGTGAGATGACGCTGTTCCTGGACGGCGGTGCGCAGCGCACCGAGTACCGTGAAGAAGCCATGGCGATGCTGGTCAAGTACCCAGAGTTCGTGACCACAGAGGCCTACGACATGACCCAGAGCGAGCATCGCGAGTCCACACTACGCAAGGTGCGGCGTCTGTATCAGCTCTTCATGATGCACGGCGGTGCCGTGGAGAAGCGCAATGCCATCGCAGAGATCGTGGGCGTGTACGACCTCACGCTGTGGGTGCGCAACGGCGTGCACTTTGGTCTGTTTATGGGCGCGATCCTGGGCCAAGGAGACAAGGAGCAGCACGACGAGTGGCTCGTGCCGCTCATGACGCTGCAGATCTTCGGCAGCTTCTCGATGACCGAGCTGGGCCACGGCAGCCACACGCGCGGGCTTGAAACCACGGCGACGTTTGACCACGAGACTGACGAGTTTGTGATCCACACGCCCACGGACACGGCCACCAAATGGTGGATCGGCGCCGCCGGACAGACCGCGACCCACACGGTCGTGTTCGCGCAGCTGATCATCGACGGCGAGCACAAGGGACTGCAGAGTTTTGTCGTGCAGCTGCGCGACCCAGCGACCCACGCGCCGATGCCCGGCGTGCGTATCGGAGACTGTGGTGCCAAGCTCGGCCTCCACGGCGTGGACAATGGCTGGATCCAGTTCGACAACGTCCGCATCCCTCGCTTCCACATGCTGCGCCGCTACGCGAGCGTGTCCCGCACGGGTGAGTTCACGATGCTCGCCAAACCGCAGATGGCCTACAGCGCACTCATCGGCACGCGTGGTGCGCTGGTCACGCTGTCCACGGGCATCCTGAAGAAGGCGTTGACCATCACGCTTCGATACTGTGCGGTCCGTCGTCAGGGCGACCAGGTCAAGGCTGGCGCCAAGCACCCAGAGACCAAGCTCATCGACTACCAGAGCCACCAGTACCGCCTCATGCCGCTGCTCGCCAAGGCGTATGCGTACCACTTCCAGACGAGCTACATCGAGGCGCTCGTCACGCAGTTTGACCAGGACGGCGGCGACATTGATATCAACGTGCTGGCCGACATCCACGGCACGATGGCTGGTCTCAAGGCCTTCAGCACGTGGGACATTCTGTCCGCCATCGAGGAATGCCGTCAGAGCTGCGGCGGCACGGGCTACAGCGCCTACAGCGCGCTTGCCAAGACGCTGACCGACTTCTCGGTCATCGTGACGTTCGAAGGCGACAACACCGTCATGGCTCAGCAGACAGGCTCGTACACACTCAAGGCCGTCGACGCCATGAAGAAGGGCCAGCCACTCGCCGGCTCCGTACGCTACCTTGTCGACTCCAAGGAGACCCGCTGGGACGCTGTGCGTACCCCTCAGGATGCGCTGGACTTTGGAAACCTCCTGTCGGCTCTGCGGTTCTACGCCTCGCGTCAGGTTCTCACGCTGGCCGCGAAGATGGATGATGCGTTGAAGACCTTCAAGACCCGCGAGGAAGCCTGGAGCCAGTGCCAGGTCGATGCGGTGGAGACTGCGCGCGTGCACGTCTTCTACAATGTGGCCACACGGTTCATTGAGAAAATACAGGAGCTCAAGACCGCGTCACGCAACGACCCAAAGCGTGCGCCGCTTGTGCCTGTGCTGGAGGCTTTGTGCCAGTTGTTCGTGCTCCACGAGTTCGACCGCACATCCTGCGCGTTCTTCCTCAAGCACGGCTTCATGACTGCGCAGCACTGCGACTGGATCCGCTCGCACGTCATGCTGCTGTGTACGCGCGTGCGTGACGACGCCGTGCCGCTCGTGGACGCGTTCAACCTCCACGATCACGTGCTCAACTCGACGGTCGGCCGTGCCGATGGCAATATCTACCAGGGCATTCTCGATGTCGCCACCAAGACGACCGGCCAGCGTGCGCCGTACTTCGAAGACCACATCAAGCCCATGCTCGAGGGCGAGCTGCTGCCTGATGACGATGAGTAGAGGAAACACCGGAGAGAAATATCTGTGTCGTTCGTCAGGTGAGACCTTCAGTCTTCTAAATCAAACATACACTTTTGTTATTGAAGGTCTTCGCATTCATGCGTGTTCTCAAAAATGAAGAGATCTGATCTTATGACAGAGGTTCTATCTGCCCAGTGAAACTTCTGGGTACGTCCCAAGTCCACGTCGGCTTCGTCATCTCACTCCAGCATCTCCACGTCCACAGGCTGTGGTTTTTTGTGCTCGTCTTGCAGGTGTTTGCGCCGCTTTGCGACGCCAAGCTGACTCGAGTCTGGGGCGTCGTCCTCGACAACGAGCATTCGCATGCGCTTGCGCAGCACGTTACGTTCACCAGCTTTCTCTTGGCGCGCTTGACGCTGTCGCTTGACCAAGAATCGTCCGACCTGTGTGTCGTCGACGATAAACTCAATGCGGACCGACTCGGTTCCGTCTTCTTCAACCACACGCGTGGTTCTCTTGAGCACTTTCCGCCCTGGCACTCGGCTTGGAGTTTCCCTAGATGAAGGCCATTGAGGCGCACTCGTCGGCGAGGAGGCACGCGATCGATGCTCGATTGGTGTGTGCATGGCCGACGCCACATTCGATCCGCCATAGGAGGTAGCCAACGATGAACCTGGCCGAGTACTTCCTTCGGTTTGCAACGCAGCACCGGTCACACCTTCCTCCATGCCACTCGCCCGTAGCTGTTTGCGCAGCTTGCTTGCATCCACATCCGGACGGCGGTTGCCATCCTTCGAACTAGAGTCCTCCTTCATTTCCTTCATCAGCCGCTCCAATTCAACGGCGTCTTCTCGCTCTGCAAGCGCCTCTTTCGAGCGATTGAGTCCGCCACCACCCTTTGCGAACAGATTCTTCGGTCCGAGCTTCACGACACTGTTGCGACCCTCTCCTCCAAAGCTTCCTGCGCCAAGAAGTTCATCTTCCAGCTCGGCGATGTCCGAATCGTCGTCACCAGACTCTTCGTCACCGGACTCTTCGTCATCAGAGAACGTGACGCTCGTGGAGCTCAAAACGTCCAGTTGACGCTCGTAGATGTCGTCGCAACGGTGTTGGTAGTCTTGCTGCTGAGCGGAGAGAGACTTACGCTCTCCACGAGCAAACTTACGCAACGCACCACCACGGCCATGCGATGTCGCGAAGTTGCTAAGATCTCGAATCAAGTGGATACGATCCCAACGTCGCAGCTTCTTGATTTCAGCCTCAGGGACACCCAAGTGGCGTAGCACCTCACCAGCCTCTTTCATCTTGAGCTTCCGCAGATCAGCCGTCGTGCCGGTCAGTGCGTCAGCACCTTCTTCCTCGCCTTCGCTCTTCTTCGCACGCGACTGACGCTCACGCACGAAGCTGAAACCTTCACCACGACCAGTCGGATCTCCGATACCCCCAAGTTGCAGCATTCCTGATCCCTTGCCTTGCAGATGGCACTCAACGTAGCTGTTGGTCAGGTTCCACGGCGTCAGCAACAACTGCTCATGAATGAAGCGAGCCACCTTGATGTCCGTCTCCAACTTGCGGACAGTCAAGTCGCGCTTCCACACATCTCGCAGCGCTTCCTTCTTAGCACGGCGCTCAAGCTCCAGAGGTTCAACCAGAGCAGCCGACAGCACCTGCTTGCGAAGCTCGAGTCGTTTGAGCAGTAAATCAATCGTGCCATTCACGCCAGTAGGAGTAAACAACTTTGTCAAGCCGATGTCCAGCAGACGCCGTTGTCCGGCCATCATACTCTCGTACAGGCACACGGATTCTGGCTTGATACTCTCTCGAATTTCGTCTTCGCTCTTGAGTTCTGACGCAGGTTTCTTCCTCCACCAACCCGAGTCGTTGCCACCACGCTCAAATATCGCGACCTCTTTCATTCGCTTTCGAATCGCAGTGCTGGACTGATGAGGGAAGACACGCGCGACGTCTTCGATCTTGAGACGCTCTCTATCACTCGCTTTCTTCAATAGCCGAAGAATGTGGAGCGCCATGTACGGGCGGATGAATTCGTTCGCACCTCGAGAGTTTGGAGCGGGCACTTCAATCTGCGGCTCCACTTGTCCTGCGAGATACACATCCGGCATCTCGAAGATGTAGAGTGTCGTCTTGGCACCGTCACTGCCAATCGCGCTTGCATTCTTTCCTTTAGCAACCGCACGACACAGAAGGAACAGCTCATACGGACTGGAGTCGCGGTCACGAGCGGACGCTGACGGAGCGAAGGGCGCCACGGGCTTGTGCTCGAAGATTGGCACCTTGTACAACTGCGAGTTCAGCGACGTCACCACTCGGCTTGGAGGAACATTGCCCACAAATGGTGGTTCATCGTAGCGTCCAAGAGTGATGACTTGGCCCATCTTCACGTCCGGAGCCTTCGGACTCGGCTTCTTCTTACCAAGTTGTGCGTCCCCTTCGTGATCCGGCGGGCGCCAGTAGTGCAGGAGGCGGCTTGCCATGCCGGGATTGGACACCACCGGAGGGTTCTGCTCGGTGAACTCTACGAGGATCAGCTTACCACCCGCGACAGGCGTGAGGTCGGAGCTCTTCCTGATCTGGGTCAACGGAACGCCTTCGTCATTCGTAAGAATGGGGATAACTGGCGGCAAAGCGAAGACCATGCGCTCGTTGATCTTGAATTTGCTTCGTGGCCGGTGGAACGCACGCAACTTGGCTTTCGACAGCTCGGGCTTCGTCATCGATAACTTGACGGCAGGCAGAGTGTGGTGCACAACGCTAATGCTCTTCCCCACTCCACTGCCTTGAGTCCTACGTTTGCTGGAGCCTTCCGTTCCCACTGGACCTCGGCTTGTAGCACTTCCGTTGCCAAAGTTCAGTTTGCCTTTGGCGTCCTCGAGAAGCTTGTACTTATCACGGAGCCGTTTCTCCAGTTCCTGCACACGAATCTCGGCGGCGCTCAGCTTTCGTTCAGGAATGCGAAGCGAAGGACGGATATCGTCCATACCTGGCACTGTGAGGACCAACAAAGCGTCGTTTTCATCCAGTACGAGCTTGCTTTCGGGCATTTCCTGGGTCGAGTTCCAGCCGATGGCGTGAATCCACGACCCATCGTCGAGCTCCTTGTTCAATGGGCACGGCAGCTCCGCAAGACCCTTAGCAGTGGTAGATGTCATACCCTGGCTTGATGAAGAAGATGTACTTGCTGCAGCCGAGCTGCGTGGGATTTCCCAGCGGTAATGACGCGGCTTGGTGACGTCAAACTCCTCCTGTGGCTTCAACGGAATCCTCTCCACAACAGTACTCTTCCGTCCAGGATGCATCAGCTTGTAGGCAGACACGTCTGTCGTCTTGCTGTAGCCTATAACGTGCCCAGCTTCCGACGCTTTGGACGGGCTACCCGACCGACTGACATCATCGCTCTCGTCTTCTTCAACGGAGTCGTTAGCCTGCTTCTTCTCGGCATCAAAGTCAATGCCCCATAGAATGTCCTCTTCCCACGCGACTTGCTGCACTTTTACATACAGCGCATCATCATCGCGGTCTTTGTCATCATCACTACGTGGCTTGGAGGATCCAGCCACGGACAGCGCATTCACGAACGGAGACGCCGACGAAATCTGGAAACGGCGCAGCGGTTTGCCAGTGCTCTCTCGCGCACGAGCGACCGGGGCAAGTTGCTGTTTGGCCAGCAGTGCCTCATTCAGGGCCATGTCTCTCTCAATAGTTTCCTTGGGTGTGAGCAGCATCGCGAGCTGGTCGGGTGCGTACACGAGCCGCTCGCGTGTGGCTTCCTGAGCGCGACGTTCTGCCTGCGTGGACGCGATACCAGCGAGCTCTTCGGACAGATCCAGCAGCGAGTCACTCATGCTCTCGTTGTTGCCCTTGCAGCGCTTGTAGATCGTCGCGAAGTCCACGATGCGGCCATTGAACAGCGGCAGCGTCGCCGCCATCATCATCGTCGAGCCTGCCTCTTTCGCCATTATGAATTGGCAACTGAGATGAGATGAATGTGGCGGAAAAAAATCACGACCAACACTCACAGGACCAGGGAGCTCTATTTCGAGTGGGTACACTTGCGAGCCCTTTGGTGAAATGCGACCAGCAGCACGATGCCATGGTGCCGGATCGCGACAGAAACTCGAGAGAGTCTAGGTCTTCATGCCGGGTAGCGTCCTTGATGGCATGCACATCATTCTAGCTAACCGTAGCCTACGACAGATTGTAGGCAAGGGGTACGCGCGAGAAGGCTCGTTCAAAATTTCACCTGCCCTGGCTGGAGGCATGCCTGCATCGTACAGTATGGACTGTGTGAAGAGCACGACTCGGGCGTCCCCAGGGCGAGCTCCTCTCCGAGTCGGTCTCCGAGTCGTACGGCGACGAGAAGAGGCGCTCAACAGTTTAGTTTAGTCAACTGCAGTGCAGAGGGAACATTGAAGCCAGTGGGAAATGTCTGTGTCGACCGTCAGGAGAGACCTTGAGGCCATCAGTCCGAACGTGATATTCGTTATTGGAGGGTTTTGAACTTGAATCTGTTATGGCGTTGTGAAAGGCGTTGTGGACGTATTATCTGATAGAGGGGGAGGTCGTATGTGACGAAGAGCTCGTCGAGATCAGATGCCTGCTCAACAACTGACGTCAGCCAAATGCACGTCGCCCGTCACGAGTCCCGGAAGGGAATGCAACGGAGACACTCTGGTTGAGATCGATTGACTGTCCATTCCTGAACAATCAGCGAGCAGCTCCAAGCATCAACCTATCACCACAAGAATGAGCGAGTCGACCACCGCCACCACCTTGCCAGCTCCAGCTCCAGCTCCAGCTCCAGCCTCGCGCACGCCCGTGCCAGCTCAATGGAACGTGTCCATGCTTCCCGACGTCTCCGGTAAAGTGGTCATCGTGACCGGAGCCGGCACGGGTCTGGGCTACCACACGGCGCTTGAACTCGCGCGTCGCGGTGCGCACGTCGTGCTCGCGTGCCACTTGGAAGAACAGGGCAAGGATGCCGAGGCCAAGATCAACGAGGAGATCAAGACCAGCGACAAGCCTGGTCAGGCCGAGTACATGCACCTGGATGTGAGTGTCTTGGCCAGCGTGCGAGCCTTCAGCGAGCTCTTCAAGCAGACCCACGACCGCCTGGACGTGCTGGTCAACAACGCCGGCATCCTTGCACCGCAGTACACGGTCACGGCGGACGGTTACGAGCTTGAGTTCGCGACCAACTACCTCGGCCATTTTGCGCTCGTGGGCCAGCTTCTCGATCTGATGAAGAAGAGCCCGGACCAGGCTCGTATCCTCACGGTGAGCAGCGTTCTCCACAAGCGTGTCGCTGCCTTCAGCCTCGACGACCTCATGGTGACTGAGCCCAGCAAGTTCAACCGCATCCAAGTGTACGCACACACCAAGCTGTACGTGCTGCTGTTTGTGTTTGAGCTGCAGCGCCGCCTCGACGCACAGGGGGTCCGCAACGTGATCGCCGTCGGCACGCACCCAGGCGTCGTCTCGACCAACATGATGGACACGGATCTCTCGGACCTCGGTCTCAAGACGTACGTGGCCTTCAAGATCGCCAGTAAGCTCATGCACACGCCAGACTTTGGTGCTTTGCCAATTCTTTACGCGGCTGCCTGTCCGGGGGTTCTCGGTGGCGAGTACTACGGACCGAACGGCATGCTGTCCATCTACGGACACCCAACCCATGACGTTGCCAGCGCGGCGGCTCAATCCGAGGAGAACGCCAAGCAGCTTTGGGCCAAGAGCGAGGAGATGGCCAAGGTGACGTGCGATTTGTAGACTTTCTTGGATATTTCAACAAACAAACTTCTTCTTCGAAGGACTACTCTTCAGAAATGTAAAAACAAATTGGTTACTAGTATCTACTTACTCGATCGTAAAGGAGATCTTGGCGAGGCGTTCGCTTTCTTCCCAAAGCACTCGTGCGGCTTCCTCCGAGTTGCTGCTGTTGCGCGTCTTCTCAAGCTTCGGGTAGCCCTGCAAATTGCTGAAGCCTCGCGGTCCGTAGTACTCGCCGCTCTGCACACTGGGCACAGACGCAACGTACAGCGTCGGCAGAGATCCCATCTCACTCGACTGGCTGAACGGAAGCTTGACCCACAGCTTCCACACTTGGCGCATGAACCAGTTCGACTCGTTCTGGCCGACAGTGAAGACGTTGGAGCGAGCCGAGCCCGGGTGGCACGCGACGGCCTTGACGTTGTCAATGCCCTTGGCTCGCAGGCGGCGGTCGAGCTCCTTCATGAACAGCAGATTGTACAGCTTCGTGTGGGCGTACACACCCACGGGGCTGTAGTTGGCTTCGGACGTCACGATCGCGTCGAGTTTCATACGAGCAAACCAGTGCATCACACTCGCCACGTTCACGATACGCGCACCGGTCTCGCTCTTGCGGAGTACGTCGAAGAGCTGCGCCGTGAGCGCGAAGTGGCCCAAGTGGTTTGTGGCGAACTGCGATTCGAAGCCGTCCAACGAGAGCGCGTACGGCACGGCAAAGATACCGGCGTTGTTGACCAGCAGATCGAGGTGGTCGTACTTGGCCTTGAATCGCTCGACAAACACCTTGACGCTCGCCAGACTCGACACGTCGAGCTGCATGAACAGCGCCGAACCGGAGGTCTTGTCCTTTGCGCTGGCTTCAGCGGCGCGGAGCTCGTCGTTGATCTGCTTCTCAGCGGCGAGGCCCTTGTCTTCGCTTCGACAGGCCAAAACGACGTGCGCGCCACGACGAGCCAGCTCCAGCGCCGCGAAGAAGCCGATGCCCGAGTTGGCGCCCGTGATCAACGCGATCTTGCCGTCCATCGACGGCATGCAGGACGCGTCCCAGTCTTCTCTCTTATCGCCCATTGTCCACTAGCGACGCTTGTTTGCTGTATGTGAGACCTTGGTCTTGACGACTGGCAGCCAAATGGCAAATGCCGAAGCTGACAGGAAAACAAACGGACTTCGAAAGAAGGGAAGGGCGACGGTCTCAGCACGGTCACGGCGTCACGGGAATCATCCAGGACCTTTTCGGGCGAGAAAGCCCACAAAAGACTCGCCTTTCTGTGAGGACTCGCCTCCAGTTTGACAGAGAAAGGCGACAAGCGCCGACCGAAGTCTGATTGGTCTCATGTGGCAGAGGCACGGACACAGATCTTCCAGCTTGGTGTCGTCGGGACGTTGATGGGTGCATGTCCGATTTTTAGCGAATGATTTTCACGTGGACTGGAAGCAAACATATCACGACAAGAGCCAGATGTTGTCACAGCCACAATCGCGTCATTTGCAAAACACGGTAGATCAGTCTTTAAATACCTTGACTTGCGACGAAACAAATCCCCCTTTTTTATCCAAATAAACCAAACATACCGTATTTTGTAAGTTGTGCCTTGAACATCAGTTTCGCCGAACAAAGACTAACGTTATGATGCTTCAACCAGGCGGACAGTAAACCTCTCTGTCTGGCGTTGCCTCTAGCCAAGCTGGGCGGAGCGTTGGCCAGTCAGAACCCCAGCCATTTCCACCACATGAAGGATCGTCACGGGCACAAACAGGCTGATCTACGACGGTCTCACGTCAGTGGGTCTCCAGATCACAATACACATACTCCAGCTTCAGTAACGCTACCGTAACGCCACTCACACTGTCTTACTGGATTGTGAACGTCAGCTTGGCCAGTTTCTCGCTTTCCTCCCACAGCCGTGCGGCAGCCTCGACCGACTCGCTCTTGTTGATAGGCTTCTCCAGCTGCGGATACCCTCGCGTAGCCAGGAATCCGCTTGGACCGACGTAGTCGCCGCTCTTGATATCGGAGACCGTAGCCGCGAGCAGTGTTGGTACACCTCCCATTTCGACCTGCTGGCCCAGTAAAAGACGCACGAAGATGCCCCACCAGAAGCGCATGAACAGTTCGACTTGGTGGCAGGTGCCGTCGCGAGGTTCGTGTTGGTGTACCCAGGGTGGCACGCGACGACGATCACGTTGTCAATGCCGCTCGAGCTCCTTGGTGAAGAGAATGTTGTACAACTTGGTGTTAGCGTACACTTCAATGGCGCGGTAGTTGTCCTTGGGCGTCACGACGCGGTCCAGCTTCATACGGGCAAACCAGTGCATCATACTCGCGAGGTTCACGATCCGTGCGTCTTTCTCATGCTTGCGCAACACATCAAAGAGCTGCGCAGTGAGTGCAAAGTGACCCAAGCGCTTGGTGGCAAACTGCGACTCAATGCCGTCGACCGTCAGCGCGTGGGGAACTGCCATGATTCCGACGTTGTTCACGAGAAGGTCGAGTCGGTCGTAGCTCTGCTTGAACGCCGCAGCGAGCGCCTGGACACTCGCGAGACTGCTCACATCGAGTTTCATGAACTGCGCGCGTCCGCCAAGAACTGCAGGCGTGGTCTTGGCCAAGTCCACCTGGATCTGCGACTCCGCGGCCATGCCCTTGTCGTCGCTTCGACATGCGAGGCACGTGGGCGCCGTGACGCGCCAGCTCCAGTGCCGCAATGAAGCCAATGCCCGAGTTGGCGCCCGTGACGATGGCCAACTTGCCTGCCATCGACGGCATCTGCGTTGCGTCCCAGTTGCTCTTGCTGTTGCCCATGGTGCTTGGTGCTTTGAGGAGACGATTGGATAGTGACGACGCCGATGTTCGTACGCGTCTTCGCACCACGGAAACTTGACCTTCACCGCCTGTCTCTCGCAGGGATCTCTTTGCCATCAACATTCCCGAAGAGCTCCCACCCTCGCGACAACTGGAGCCAATTCCACAGGACAGAACTCGAAAAATCCAACAAAACCTTCACAAATCCACAAGGGAAACGAAACATCCAAAAAACACGACACGATTCAAAAACCTACCTGAAGTGGCCAGAAAAACCCTCGAAAATCAACGAAGCATATAGCCAGACCACTGTCCAATTAGGGATACGTCCCTTGCGAGTGCTTGGCCACTCATTTGAACGCATCTCGGCGCCGTTTGCTGAGATGGATTTGCAAGAGGTGACGCTAGAGCAGATAATACGAAAATGACGTACAAGTACCCCTGGGTTCCTCTCAAGTCGAGCTGAACCAGTCCGGCTATCCTGTCACCATCTTCGGCGTCTCAGACCGTGCGCGGTCATTCCATCCGATTGCTATCTTCATCACGTCGCAGCTCACCGCCACGCACCAAGCTCAAGCTCTGCGATGTCTGCTGGCCGAGTTCAACGCTCGGTTCGGTGAGGCAGCACGTGTTCGCGACGTGATGACCGATGCTGACGACGCGGTCTACAATGCATTCGACAGAGTGTTCGAGGAACGCGGTGAGCTTCGCCCTCAGCATCTGATGTGTTTTTTTCACGTGATGATGAACGTCAAGAAGCATGCCGCCAAGCTCACCAAGGTTGAGCGTCGCAGGGTGAAGGACCTCATCTACGACATGCACTTCTCTCGCAGCGAGAACGAGTTCAAGGAGTGTTGTCGACTTGCTGCAGCAACCTGGAAGACAAGCCCCGAGCTCGCGACCTTCGAGAAGTACTTTCAAGACCAGTGGATCAACAGTCGCCTCAATCGATGGCAATGCTTCTGGACAACAAGTGGCGTGGCCAAGACCAACAACCCTATCGAGCAGTTCAACCGAACGGTGAAGCGCGACTACACGCTTGGAACGCTGCTCCCGATCAATTCGTTGTTCGATAAGCTTCTCACCATGGCCCGATCCAGGGCAACTTACCAAGCACCACTCGTGACGCGGACGCAACCGACCCCTGACCAGCTTCGCCGGCAGAAGTATCTCATCATGGGTAACTTGCTGCGCCTGCCGCCTCCAGAACGCGGCCGTCTTGCTTTTCTTCTCGTGGGCGACACATCCATCGTCAACGTGATGCAGGTCGGGACCATCGACAAGAACGTGAAGCGACCAGCGAAGAAGAAGGGCGGACACGAGAAGTTCATCAGCAACTCGAACTTCCGGCAAGACAAGTACGAGGTACGTGATCAACCATGCAGCGGATGGAAGGTCAACGTTTCGGAACACACATGCGGCTGCAAGATCAGCTTCAAGTTCGGCTTTTGTACGCATTTGGTTGCATCAATCGAAGCATGTGGTCTCCCTATGCCGGGTCAAGAGAAGCCTGCTACTTTCTACGATCGTCGCGTGAACCGAAGCTCAAACACATTGGACCCGCGCTCGCGCTAGCTTAAGCTTGAAGACAAATATAACCACAGGCTTCCCGGATACTCTCTTGATATAGCTTGGACGCTCTGATCTTACCAAAACTGACCTAGGGCACTCACATCCGGAGCTCGCAGGGCATTCACATCCGGAGCTCGCAGGGCAATCACTTCCGGAGCTCGCAGCAAGGTCACAGATTTCGAGCAAAGCATCCAGTTCAGCTGATGGAGCGCGTCATAGAGCTGATTCATATTGACTGCTGTGAGAGTTCCATAACTATCAATACAAGTCTGTTGTTCATATGCATGAGAGATCGCAAAGGTGAATGAGCAAAAAAGCCTGTATTTTGTTGTTATGATGCGCAGCAGATCGATTTACAGCTCGTCTTCGGATTCCTCAACCACGTTTTCGTGACGGATTCTTTGACGATAGCGGGCAACAGTAGCCGACGACACGCGAAACCCTTGGAGGAAACCGGACTTACAAACGCGACCAACGAAGGGCAGGTAGTAGGCGAACCGCAAATGCTCTCCTGACGAGCGTGCCCGACGCGACCTTGCTTCTTCGGCGATGTACAAGACTGCGAGTGCCGTGATGATGCTCACAGCCTTTCGCGACCACAACCGCAAGCAGCGCTCGATCAAGCGTCGCGCGAATGTGCTCTTGAAGCGAGCCCGTGCAAAAAATAGACCAGCAGAGGTATCTAAGCACAAGAGTTATAGGATGGTAATAGACGTTCGAGCTTTTAAAGAATTCCGTGTTTGTGTTGCTGACTGTCGCTAAACTGGAACGGCTCTGTGGGTGCTTGGGGCCACGCTTAGAAGGATACAGTGCGTGTAAACCCACGCCGAGACAGCTACAGCTTATGCTTGGAATCGCAACGCCTGGACGGCTACAGCGGATGTGATGCTCCACGCCTGGCTGGCTACGGATCACACTTGGAGTCGCCACGCCTGGATGGCTACGGCTTGCATACAGGATCGCCACGCCTTGATGGCTACAGCTTGTTGGTAGGAGTCGATGAGCATGGAATCGCAAGTAAGATGATTATGTTGCAGCTTCAGGGCGCGTATATTAGGCGTTTACGTTCTAGGTAATATCTACAGCGAAACAGGTCATTTCATGAATTCGTGGTTAGTCAAGGTCCATATACAGAGTTTAGAGAGATTGTCACTCACATGCAGGTTGGAAATGGCTGTGCGTCGGGCAAGTGGCTGTGGAAGCAGGTCGCGCGAGAGGCTGTGGATGTGGCTGTGGATGCCGCCGTGGATGATGCAGTGGACGCAGCTGTGGATGTGGCCGTGGACGTGGCGTCCATCGCGGAGACGGCGAGTCACTGTGGATACAGCTGTGGGGCTCCTTGCAGGAGCGGCTATGGATGTGGCCGTGGCCGTGTACGCGACGCTGATCGCCAGAGCGGCTGAGGATGTGGCCGTCGATGCGGCGTCGGTCGCCGAGGCGGCGTGAGTCTGTGGATGTAGCTGTGGGCAGGCGCTCGTTGCGGGAGCGGCTCTTGTTGAGGTCGTGGATGCGTCGTCGGCTGCCGAGGCAGCAGGAGGCAGTAGATGTGGCCGTAAGCGTGGGGCTCGTTGTGGAAGCGACTGTGGATGTGGCCATGGCCGTGTACGCGGCGCTGGTCGCCCGAGCGGCTGTGGATGCGGTCGTGGATGCGTCGGCGGACCTCAGCGTGAGTCTGTGGGTGTGGTCGAGGGCACGGCGCTGGTCGCGTGGACGGTGAGTCGCTGCGCTGTGGACGCAGCACCAGTCGTTCGCGAGGCGAGAGGCTCTGGTGTGGCTGCCACGCGCGGGCGGCGAGAGGCTGCGCTGTGGATGCGGGGGCAGGCGTTAACTTGTGTGGCTGCGGTGCGCGGCACTGGTCGCGCGGACGGTGAGTGGCTGGGCTGTGGGCTTGGCTGGCCACCGTGCCCGCCACATGTGTTCGTGGAGGGACGGAAGAGTGGATCCAAACGTAACCACTATCTACTCGTCCCACCCTCTTTGCTGTGTGGTTTCCCACATCCTTCTCTGTTTTTCATCTTCTTGCTCTGCTATTGGGGATCCGTCACCTAACGCAGTCTTGGAGAACTGAATGTTCTTTTGGATTTGTGTTGATTCTGTTGGAAATTTGGTGTTTTGTCATTCCACCGAACAATGTCGATTCTCGTGGCGTAAACAACCGCCATACCGGGAACAATACGATAGAAAGGTGACACTGCAGAACACACTTCGAACAACGACTCGCTGTCAGCGACAGCGACGGCGAGGACAAGCCAAATGATTGTTCAAACCTGTCGCCGATGGTCTCAGTAGCTGTCCTATGATAACAGCAGTGCTATCCTTAGTGGTGCCATCCATTGGTGAGACTCTGCACCTCACGTCTTGAGTGCATTCAATGAAGCCTTGGGCTTTGCACGTGGCTTGTGTCGCTACTGTATGAAGCATCGAAGTATGATGCCAACACACTTGGGGATGCTTTGGCGTGATCACGTCGACGATGAATGGATTACTTGGCGGGAATCTTCAGAGGCAGTTGATTGGGCAATTTTTGTTTTAGTGTTATTCTATTGGCCAAATATCTAAACTGATTGAGTCAGGGCGGGAAGTGGCTGATCCGATGCCGCCGGCCACTTCAACAACAATGCTCTCCATCACCAAACTCGCAACTGCTTCCATGCAAATGCGACTTCAGTATGGCACAATCTTGTACTGCGTAATATTGCATAGCGTCCTCCGCGCATCAAACGCCTTTCAAATGGAGTCGTGGGATTTGCTTCACCTAGTGATGTCTTAGCACGGTCCTATCAGATCCCGAAAGGTCGGAGCTGGTGGAGCTGTTCGACAAGGCGCCTACGGAAGTCCTATGAAATTTAATCGCTGACACAATGGGGAAGGCGTCGAGACGCAAACATGCAGAAGAGCAGCAGCGGCTGTACTTCGACATCAAGGGCGATGCCCGCAGTGCCGAGGACCGCGCCAAGGCGCGTGCGATGCTGGACAAGCTCCAGAAGAAGCTGGACGACGATGCACTGCGAGAGGACGGTGTGTCGGGAAGCTCAGGTCTCCCTACACTCTTTGTGGTCATGTTCTCAAGCATTTGCGGGATTCTGTGTTCGTTGTAGGCTTTTACTTTCTTGATGGAAAGTACACGGACGCGAGACGGTCTCGGTTCACGCCTGGTATGAAGACGCAGAGCTACACCGGCCACAAGCGCAAGATCACGGCAGTCGCAGTCGTAACAATGGAGGAAGAGTGCGAGATTCCAACGACAAAGGATCTCAATTCATGGGTCGTGACCTTTGCTGCTGACAGGTAGGCGTAGTATCATGGCGGTGTCCATGTGGAGACTGACTGATTGGTGGGGATGTTTCTCTAGCGTGAGGGTGGGGAACATGAAGACGGGTGAGCTTCTCGGCTCATTGGATCTCTCTTCGCGACTCGCTGTCCACGTCTGCGGAGCAGCAATCAAACAGCCAGCCAACACAAGTGCCAGTACAAAAGCCCTGTTGATCGCGTTTGCTACCCGTACGTTTCTGCCTCCAAGTGAGACTGACAACTTCACTATACGTTGACGTTTTTCGTGTTTGTCTAACTAGATCATGAGCCAAGTGCACTTGCATTTGACGTGGAGACCTCTCAGTTCGCAGCTCAGGACGCAGTCGCCGCATCAAACGAAAATCTCGTTACTGTGGGCCACCAGCAGCAAATCGTGTGCATGGCTTTCAGCCATTCCGGAGCCCGTCTCGTGACCGGATCGATGGACTCGACGTGTATACTCTGGAGCGTCGATGCGGAATCACCTGGTCGACTTGATCTCACGATTCTTTACATGATCCCAGGAGCAGACGCCGGTGTTATAGGCTGTGGCTTCGTATACGATGACCAAGAACTCGTCTCGGTCGGTGGTGACGGTACCGTCAAAGTCTGGTGCGTCGACAGCGACGATGCTCAATCATCATTCCAACACGAGCTCGCACACTGGAACGAGGCAGAGGAGTTCACGCTCTCATTCGCTCGCACGATGGATCTGATGTTGTTTGATGGCGGGCTTCCGAGTCACCACTTGAACGACGACTGGGTACTCCACAATCATCGCCACAACTTTCGCAAAACGGACGCACTTGCAATGCCAACGCCAGTCGAAGCATCGTCAACCAACGACGCAGCATCAAATAATACCATCTTCACGTTCACTACATCGGCCAGTGGAGATTCTGATAAAGCTGCCGCTCATGTGATTCCTACACCAAGTTCGGATGGAAGTCGTGGTGAAGGAAGTGTCGATGACCAAGCACCGCATCCTCAGCACCAACCAAACGACGCTCCTGTAGAGAAACCGATCAGCGAAATTGAGAAACTGCGTCGTGAGTACGAGAAAATCGAACGCTTCGACTTCGAGATGCTGCTGAATCCAGCAGCGCCTCTGCTTCGCGTCAACTCGACGGAGCAGCTCCAGGCCCACTGGCCAGTGCTCACACCAGACGCTGATGGTCGACTGATCCGCTGCTTCCAGCGACGCAAACTGGTACGTTGAATAGTACATTGTGTCCACGACTCTAGTCCTGAAGACTAATGTTATGTGGACCCCCGTTGTCTAGAACGGCGATTTCGCAGCGCACACGTCTCGTGTGACCGGCTTTGCTATCGCAAAAGAAGACGACTTGGTGGTGACGGTGTCGTACGACAAGTCAGTGATCTGCTGGTCGATTTCCGACGGACTCGTGCGCTCCATCACGCGGAATGCCCACGAATCACCCATCACGAGCTGCGCGTTGACCTCCCCAACGCATTCTCGACCCAAAAATCTCGAGCTCCTGCTCGCTACGGCAGCCAAAGACAATCTCGTCAAAGTGTGGCGCTTCCTGTCACCCAACATGCGAGAGCTCCAGTGCGTGTACACGCTCACAGGCCACTACGACGCCATCGCAGCACTCCATTTTGACGCGTCGGGTGTGTTTCTCATCTCCACTGGCGACGATACACTCGCCCACTGCTGGCGTGTACGCCCCGCGCCTCCTGACGCTCCGGTAAAGCCCGATGTCCTCACAATCGACCGGTTCGCTATCACGATCCAATGGCGTGTGCCGCTCGCGAACGGCTCTGCTCTTACCAAGTTCGTCGTCCACACTGAGCAGCTCACTTGCTTTGCTGAAGATCGCAGCGACATGAAGAAGATCAAAGACCTCGATGTCGCCGCGAAGTACAAGACCGTGACCGTCGACAACTTGCAGCCTGGTATCCAGTATCGACTGTGTGTCGCGGCGGTGAACGGCGTTGGCCAAAGCCTGTGGAGCGAGGCAACGGACCCCGTCGAAACGCTGGCATTTGCGCCATCCAAGATCGAGAAACCCGTCCAATACCGTGAAATCACAGCCAACTCGATTCGGCTTTCGTGGAAGGCGCCGTGTGCCAACGGTGCTACCATCACAACGTACACCGTGCGTTGTCTTCCCGAAAACGCGATGTTTGTGCCTGTCTTAGACGTTCAATTCCTCGTGAACGAGCTCACTATCGTCACCCCTGAGCCAACGGACGGCCGACGGCGAGTCGGAGCAGCGGCAGCAAAGAGTAAACTCAAGAAAGCACCACCCGTGAAGGCAGACACTGGTCCTCCGGTGTACGAGTACGTCGTTCACGGCCTGTGGCCGGGCGAAGTGTACCAGTTCATCGTCGCGGCTGAAAACCGCTGTGAACTCGCCGATTTCTCGCCATTCAGCGACTACGTCAAGATGGAATCCACGGCTCCGGATGCGCCTGCAGAGCCTATTATCGTGAGTGTCGGCAAGCGCCACGCCGACATCACGTGGCTCAAGCCACGAAGCAACGGCAGTGAGATCCTGCAGTACATTGTGGACTGGATCCAGTCCGATACCACGGAAATTGATCAGACAAACCGACTCACTGTTACGCTGCTGACAAAGACGATCCTCGGTACAACGTACCGAATCACGGGTCTCAAGCCAGGGCGTCCGCTGCGTGTGTGGGTCGCTGCGACGAATCTCGTGAACGGCAAGCTGACGGCGTCGCCTTTCTCAGAGCCCAGTGAGGCTGTGATTACGCTGTGTGACGTGCCCGACTTACCCGTGAAGCCTCAGCTCATCTCACCTACAGCACACTCTATTGTCGTGGTGGTTTGTCCACCTTGTGACAACGGTGAGCCGATTATCGAGTACCAGATTGCGCTTTTCTGTGAGGAGATCCAGTTTGGCATCGTGTCCAAGCGACTCGTGCGAGAGTTTATACTCGCACCGGAGAACTTTGAAACGACCTCTCTCACCGACCAGAGTAGCAAGTCCAGCTCAGTGCCACAGCTGAGCTTCACATTCTACAAGCTGCGTGCCCGATCGTTCTACAGTGCGACTGTGATCGCAGTCAACGCTCTTGGCAGCAGCCCAGTAAGTGATAGCAGCGTCGCCGTGAGTACCAAACCTCCTACGTTGCCTGCAACGATCTCAGATCCGCCTCTGATCGAGGACATCGAGCCCACACGAGCCAAAATATCATGGAAGATGCCTGTCCACGACGGTGGAGCCCCACTCGCGTCGTTTGTGCTGCAGTACAGCATCAACGATGGCGCCTGCGACAACGAGATCGTGTTATTCCAAGGCAAAGAGCTCGTGCTTGAGCATCTCAAACCCAAAACCAGCTACAAATTCCGCGTCACAGCGACGAATGCTGTCGGAAGAGGGCTATTCAGTGCTCTGAGCGTCTCGTTCACGACTCCGAGCCTCGTCGAGTTCACAATTTCCACCTATTTTGCAAGTCGTCCACCCCTTGAGCATGCCAAGGCATCAGTTCTGCAGGTAAGGTATCACTTCTAAGGGCCAACCTGCACGATGCAACTTGCTGACAAATTTGTGCTGTGTTTGTGATCGAAACAGCGCCGCTACCGACTGTGGAAACGCCGTACGCGCGACCGCGTTGAGTTCGTGGACCAGCTCACGAAGCTGCTCGCAATGAGTTGGCATATTTTGTGAGTGAAAGGCCCTCCTCCGATCAGAAGCCTCCATACAATGGGACGCGGTGTGAAGCAAAGAGATCCTCTAGTAGTCCCCAATTATCCCGTCAGAAGAAACGTGATGGTGAAGAAATGGAAGTGGAGCCACGCCTTTTAGCACGCCTTCCAGCTCGTTTGCTCGAGCTCCTGCAGTCACTTGGGTTCCTCTTGACCCCCGTGAACTAAAGGCCGCACAGGCGATGCTGCTGTCCATCATGAAAGGCGAGCGTGATGATCAAGCTGATCATACACACTGTCAATCACCAACGTTGATGCTGCACTGTCGAGGGGCAGTGGTCGTGTGAAGATACATGGCTACACTTTGGCCTTGTGCGAACTTAGTGGGATCCGACGAATACTACCGTGTTTTGGCACGACCACGACGGATTCAAACTGGCTGAGCGTAACCCATTTTAATTGATCCGTAACCCTCTTCAGATGCCAGAAAAAATATCTAAAAAAACTGACGAGGGCTTTTTAAGGGTTCTGTCAGTGGTGTTTACCGAAAGGTTGCAGTTGGAACAAGTTACGAATTCGCCTGAGGCAACATGGAGCTGCTCGCGGACCACGCTTCCGGCTCGTCGTCAGCGGCCTCTGCGGCTCATGGGCATGGCGCATCCTCTGGTACGCGTCTCCATGCTCCACCTGCGATCGCTCGCGTTTCTCCGGGCAATATCCGCTCGTTAATCTTGGAAAAAGAGAAGGAACTCCACGACATCAACGAGTACCGCATCCACACACTGGAGGCGCTGCTGCGAGAGAAGGAAAGCGCGGCGCAGGCGTACAAGCAGAAGTTCAGCAAGCTTCAGGAGGACTTCAAGTACAATCTGAAGCTTTTAGAAGGCCGAGACGAGGAATTGGCGTTGTACGACACGAATTTTGCGTCGCTAAAAAGCGTTTTACGCGACCGCGAAGCCGAGATCAGCGAGCTCAAGGCGCAACTCGCAGACGTACAAGGGGATATCAAGCAGGAACAGAAGCGAGCGAGTGAGCAGGAGGCGTACTTCCAGCAGAAGCTCAAAGACGCGCGAGCTCAGATGGAAGGTGCGCGTTGGAATTTTGACGACGAATTACGGCGCGTGCGTGACGAAATGGAGGCCAGCAAGCGTAAAACGGAGCGCCAAATGCGCGAGCAGCAAGAGGATTTAGAGACCCAGCGGCGTGAAATCACCATCACTTTTGACGACGTGATGCGGCAGCGTGAAGCCGAGTTTAAGCAAACGGTCGACGAGTTACAGACCAAGACACGCGAGCTAGAGCTTAAGCTCAAGTCCACGCAGCGAGAGAGTGAGATGGCGAAGGAGCGATGCGAGGCGCTGAAGATCAAGATGGAAAACATGCAGCAGCTACAGAATGAGAGCGAGAAGGAGGCCAAGGCCATGGAGTGGCAGGCCGCGGATGTGCGGGTCACTAAAGACGCCAAGATCAATGAGCTCGAGGACGAGATCCTCAAGCTGCAGGATGTCAAGCAGTCGCTACTGGATGAGTACGAAGGCAAGATGGCGGAGCTGCTGCAGTCGCTGCATTCGGTCGAGAAGGCGTTCGTCCAGCAAAAGGCCCAGTACGACGAGGAGCTCCAGAGACAGATTCGCAAGAAAGACGACGATACGCAGAATATGACGCTGCGGATGGACGCCAAGGTGCAGTCACTGATGGCAAAGCTTCGCACCACAGAAGAACAAACGGAGAAGCTGCAGGCAGAGATGAAACAGCTCATGTGGGAGAGCGAAGACAAGCTCTTGGAGAAAGACAGAGAGATCGATCGTCTGAAGCAGGAAGTCGGCGACCTGAGCGACCAGAAGCAAGGGATCATCGCCGAGAGGAAGCAGCAACTCTGGGCGGCAGAGCGTGAGACGCTCAGTCTGCAAGAGAAGCTGAAAGACGCGGTGCAGCAGCTTCAAATACACAAGGAGAATGACAAGATGCATCGTCAAGAGCTCGCAGAGACCATGGAGAAGCACGAAGACCTCAAGCGCGAGCTGGTCACAGTCAACTTGCGATGGGAAAACAAGTACCAAGAGCTCGAACAAGAGATGTCTGCACGCCATGATTTACGAGTGCGAGAGTTACAGCAAGCGCGAGAACGGCTCATGACAGAGAAGCAGGCGACCGAGGATCGTCTCATCCACTCAGAGAATGAGCTCCATCGCTTGAGGTCCGAGATCCACACCCTTCAGTCGGACGCGCGTATCAGTGCGTCGTTTGGATCGCAATTCGCGGGATCACGAGGCCAACAGCACCAGCAGCAGATGCAGCGCAGTCGTGAGGATGGGCCTTTGTCGTCGTTCCCTGCACCTTCTCCACTGTGGAGCGATGATAATGGCACGCTGTCCCCGATAGCGGGTATGTCACCACTGCTCACGGACAGCCCTCAGCGAGTGGTCGCCGAACGAGCGTCTAGATCAGGTGGAAATTCCACTTCTGGCCCTGCAAATACTGCGATGATGGAGTCGCTGCAGTCCGAGAACGTCAAGCTCAAAGGTAAGATGTTTGGTTGAGGGACTGATTTCGAAACAACTCTGACGTTGGGTGGTTGTATGAGCCAGAGCTTATCCATCAAATGAGAGACGCTCTCACACAGCAAGCCCAAGACCTCAGCAGCGCCGCATCCCCAGAACGAGGCGACGCGAACGTCGTCGCGCGACTTCAGTTAGCCGAGAAGCAGTGCGTTCTCTTGGAAGCCAAGTTGCAGGAGACTGAGATCAAGCTCGCGAGTCAGAATGGGACATCAGCGGTTGCTGTCAGTGAGACGCTTACGTTATGCCAGGCAGAGCTCATTCAAGCGAAGAGATTCATCGAGGAGAAGAACAAACGCATTGCAGAGCTGGAACGCCAAGTGGAAGCACTCCAGCAGCAGCAGCCAACGCAAAGCTCGAGTGCCGGGGCCGATCACGTGATTGCTGGGGCTGAAGTATCCGATTTGAAACGGAAGTTGAGCTCTGCTCACGGAGACATCGAGCGGCTCGTGAAAGAACGCACCCAGCTGATGGAACTTAGCAACAAACTCACGGCTGAGCTGCGCAAGCTGAAAGAATCCTCGCCAGGAGGTGCAGTCAGCGGTGGGGTCGAGTTCGCTGGGAAGAAAGACTACGAGAATTTGATCGCGGATTTGAGTCGATCGCTGGAAGAGTCGCGGTTACACAACAAGACGCTGAAGAAGGAGCTTCGCCGCATGGTCAAACTACACGTCGCACAAGGTCAGCAAGGTGGAGGGGACAGCGGGCGCGAAGACGACGACCAGACACTTAGTGCGAGATCCCGAGCGACCTCCATAGCCAGCACTGTAGCGGACGGTGGAGAAAGGCGTCGGCCGAGTACGCTCTCCATGATGCGAGCTCTTGAGACCAGCGCGACACAGGACAGTAGACGCTCGAGTATGGCTTCGAACGTGTCGAGCAACGCGCCTTCCACTCTTTTCGACGAAGAGCTTCTCTCGCTGGTGAGAAACAAGGTTTCTTCTCCAAGCACCAGTGGTTCGCTGAGGCGAGCAAGTGTCAAGCCATCTCAGAAGAGGTCTTCCGCGGTGATCCCTCCGAGTATTCCGGAAGACGCAGAGGATGAAGGCGACGAGGAAGAGAACGAAGACGACAACAGCGCCAGCAGAAGAGAGTCACTGCAACCGGCGTCGTCGTCTTCAGGTCCCAGGGGTGAACGCACGTCTCTCAGCATGCTCTTTGGTCGCGACCGGCAGGATTCTATTGCGTCTGCTGCGTCCGAATCCGTCCCTGTGAGTGATGCGCGCATGCGGCTCCAGCAGGCCAAAGAGATGCTGCTGCTCGCAGGTAAGAAAGCTGAGCGCAGTGCGAGTCTCGCGTCAGCCTCAGGCTCCTTTGTGTCGTTTGCCGTCGCGCCAAAGTCCAGTGACAGAGCAACAGCGAGTCAAAAGAGCGCGATCAAGAAGCTCAAGGAGCTGCAGACCAAGAGAGCCGAGATGGTCACGGAGCGCAAGAAAGTACGCAACTACAGTATGGCGACCTGAGCATGAAGAGCTACACATGTATACTATGTATTTCGGATTTATAGAAGCGTTGGAGAGAGGGCGATGCCGAGCGAATGGATCAAGCGCCTGCCACTCCAGCGGAAAAGACGGGTGGAGAATTCTGCGTGCTGGTATCCTGACCTAAGGTGCCGACGCCGCGGGGCCACGCAAGTAGCTCGCTGGCTGGCGGACTGTGCTGGCTTTTCTACAGGAAGTAGTCGGGCGTGCGGCGCGTGACGTGGGGCTCTCCACGGCGAGGCGCCGGGTCGAACTGGAGGCTATTAAACACACAGGCAAAACTCGTTCAGTAAAGAAGACCAGGGAGGTGGCAGAAGCGAGAGGCGTCATGTACGTACAATGTGTACTTCATCTGCTCGTCGACCTCCATGATCGCGGCTTCATTGCCGCAGCGGTAGCAGTAGTTCGGCGCGCTGAAAATCGTGACCACATTCCGATTGTGGGACCAGTTGTAGCCCTACAAACACACACAACAAACAAAGCAGCTCTCCGTCAATCAATCAGTCAACACTCTATCTTCGATCCACTGGTACCCACCTCCATGACGAGTTGGTGGGCTCGCGCGATGAGCGTGAGGCCGTTGGCGTGGTTGAACTGCTCCGAGATGTCGGCGCCGAACGTATAACCAGCTCCACGCGGCGAGATGCCCCATCCAGCGCGGTCGTCCGGGTCCGACCACAGCAGATCACACATGGCGCCTTCGTGCGGGACTTCCTGGATGCGGTCGAAGCCGCGGATGTAGTCCAGCGTCTCAATGGACGGCGAGAGGCCGCCGTGGAGACAGAAGATCTGGTTCTCGACCACGGCCGTGAGCGGCAGGTAGTCGAACACGTCCGTGAAGTACTTCCACACGTTGGGGCTTCCGTACTTACGCAGACACTCGTCATAGAAGCCGTAGACCTGCGTGATCTGGCGCGACTCGTGGTTGCCACGCAGGATGAAGATGCGGTCCTTGTATCGCACTTTGAGCGCCACGAGCAGCGTGACTGTCTCCACCGAGTAGTAGCCGCGGTCGACATAGTCGCCCATAAATAAGTAGTTGGTGTCGGGCGCGTGGCCGCCGATGCGGAAGAGCTCCATGAGATCGTGGAACTGGCCGTGGACGTCGCCGCACACGGTCACGGGGCAGCGCACGGGCTGCACGTTGGACTCCTGCACGAGCACTTCCTTGGCCTTGGCGCAGAGCTGCATGACTTCGTTCTCCGTGAGCGGGTTGCAGCCCAGCAGCTTCTCGCACCACGCGTCCAGCGTGTCGATGGACAGATCGAAGGCACTCATACTAACGAACGATATGTGGCTAGTGGCGTGTAGAGAGGAGATTAGCTGTCGGCGAATGGACACGCTAGGGGGACTTCCCGCTCGAGTCTTCCTTCTGAGCTCACGCTCTTCCAGGCGCGTGGAGGGAAAATCCAGAGACACCTTCGACACGGCGTCGGGTGCCAAAACAGGGTAGATCCCACTGGATAACAACCTCGTTTTTAGCTTCAACTCTTAGCAGAATTGTGACTATCAGATCAATATGTTCCACAGGTATGTCGCTAAACCGAGGTGTATGTTTCGTGTGGTGTGGACCATTTAGCCGGAAGTGTTGTGGTCCACGCTATAATTCCATCGTACGGAGTGATGGTCTCTGTACTTTCTTGAAGCTGGACAGGAAACGAAGAGGTGCGGATGGCATCGATCTTCCACCCTCTGGGTGACGACACACTCAACTGAAAGCCGTCTGGAAGCTAGGAGCAGTGCAATCGTGCATTCTCTATTGGTGTAGTTCTATGTGTTAGTTATGGCGAGCTGTTGGGGCCTTCGTAGAAGCCGTCGGCCAGCTCCAGCAGCGCGTCCTCGACGCGTCGGGTGATGGCGGCGTACAGCGCCTTCTCCTTTTCTTGGGTCTCCCACGCCGCCTCAGAGCCCACGACCCGACAATCAGCGTACTCTTCAAAAATGTCGTCGAGGTTGAGTGGCTTGCCCACACGGAGCTTCACGTGAGCGCCTGTCGACGGCACCATGCTCTTGAGTTTGTTGTTTTCACCCTGCGGCATGATCTTCTGCATGTTGACGAAGTAGAACGGGATCACGATCGGGCGAATGTCAGCACGCGCGATGAGCTTGGATACTCCCCACTTGAGACGACCCAGCTCTTCAGCAGCAGGTCCAGTGCGTCCGCCCAGAACTAACAGCACACGGGCGTGAAGCTCGTCAAGTAAACCTTCAAGACGACTGATTAATAGGAGCACGCTTCATACCTGCTCGCTGTTCGATCTTGCCTTCGGGGTACACATGGACCCAATCACCGCGTTGCACTTTCTCAAACAGAGACTTCAACATCTACTCAAACGCACACGAATAGTAACAATGTTAGAATTGGCTGCTCCTGAGTCTCAAGCTCGTTGGCTTGTCGTACCGGTTGATCGATGCCGCCACCACGCTTGATCGGCAGTCCCTTTGCAGCAAAAAAGAACCAGCGCAGTGGGAGTCCCTTCGTGTAGGCGTACTCCTGGCTACAGTGATCACATGCATCAGTCTCAACACTGCCATTTCAACCCATTCGATATCACTGCCGTAGTCTCACCTCACGATACTCCAGCGCGTCTTCCATGGGAGCGTAAACGACCACGGCAGCATTCTTCAAAGATACAAACACGACTATCTGTCGGTACTTCTGGCGTTCTCCTGCTTCAACAGCCCTGTCCCATTTGATATGATGCAACACTCACATGGCGTAGGTGACCGGATCGTCCACGGTCGACGAGTGGTTCGACACCGTGACGACGGGCTGATAGCGTGGCTTCTCGTTCAGCACCTTGACCAGAGTGTCCGCGCCTTCCACCGTGGTCTTGTTGAGTACGTTCAAGTGGAACTTGGCAGCCGCAGTACCCAAGAAGATCACCGGCAGGCGACCGACGTTCTGGAACCACTCGGGGAACGTGTCATGGCGACGCGTCGGATCGTAGCTGCCGTCCTCCATGTCGCCCAGCGGCGCATCGAGACAAAGAGCCACAGTACTCGCAGCGATCGCGGCGCCGCCCGCCAGCGACGCCGCGCGAACCGCGCGACGGATCATGGCGGACTTCCTCTCACGTCAGTCGGATGAATTGAATAGACGAAGACGGTCGCCGTCGGGCGGTCGTTCTGGAATGTCCGACCAGAGGCCGCACATCATGACGGCGCGGTTGGTATCCGATATCCGATATGAAGTGGATGGATAGGAACTGCGCACCTAAGGATTACGCGTGTGATTACGCGCAGCAATTGTCTCGCCAATGCTGTGAGATGGACCCGACGAGCTCAATGGTGCCATGGCAACGACTCAGTATGCAACCGCAGGAGGAGATGCAACGATTGTAACACAAAGATTCCTCTAGGGCTGAGCTTAATGGGGCCGCCTATGGCTTTTCGTAAATGCCGTCCGCCAGCTCTAGCAGCGCCGTTTCTAATCGCTTGCTGATGGCCGAGTAAAACGCCTTCTCTCGTTCCTGTGTCTCCCACGGAGACTGAGAGCCAACGATTCGGCAGTCGGTGTACTCTTCGAACAGGTCGTCGAAGTCGATCGGCTTTCCGACGCGAACCGTGACGTGGACTCCCCGTTCCGGGATCATGCTGAGAAGACGGTTGCCATCCTGCGGCATGATCTTTTGCATATTCGCGTGGTAGAACGGGATCACAATGGGACGGACGTCCGCTCGAGCGATGAGCTTCGCAGTTCCCCACTTCAAGCGGCCGATCTCCTCAGCACTTGGACCCGTGCGACCACCCAAAACTATGCAATGCATCAAGTAAACTGAGCCAATCTGCCTCCGTTCGCATTAAAGCAGAGCAAATGAGTGCTCGTACCTTCTCCCTGCTGGATCTTTCCTTCGGGGAATACGTGGACCCAGTCGCCCGCTTGCACCTTCTCGAAGAACGTCTTGAGCATCTATCACACGTCCACAAGATCCTCCGTCAGAAACCACATCTGTCCGATAGTCATACGCATAGCAATTTCCCACCGACTGATCGACACCAGCGCCACGCTTGATGGGCAGCACCTTGCCGCCGAAGAACAACGAGCTCAGCACGCGGCCTTTGGTGTATGCGTACTCCTGGCTGCAAAACGCACGCTCTGTCAGGCTGTGTCCGCCGGTCCGTCCAGCTCTCAATTTCAATCGTGGTAGACCACCAACCTGACAAGGCTCCATCGGATGTTGCGCGGCAAGCTGTACTTCCACGGTAGAACACTATCCTCATACCAAGCATAAACCAACCGCGTCAGTACTCACCACAGCATGCAGGATCTTGCACAATGTAACACGCCACACTCACATGGCCATCGTGGCTGGATCGTCGACCGTCGCCGTGTGGTTGGACACCGTGATCACAGCGCGGTCCCGCGGGCTCTTCTCCAGTGCATCCAGCAAATGCTCAGCGCCTTCGATCGTCACGTCATTGAACAGGTTCAAGTGGAACTTGGACGCGCCGAACGCCAGCACCACGAGTGGCACGCGACCCAAGTCGTGGAGCCACTCAGGGAACGTGTCGTGGGTCTTCTTGGCGTCAAACTTGCCGTCGCCCAGGTCGGCATCAGGCGCATCGACATACAGCGCCGTGGCGCCGGCGCCGACCGCCGCAGAGCCCGTGAGCGTCGCCGCACGCAGCGCACGACGAAGCATTTTCGTGGATTCCGGTGGCCTGTGGATTGGACGCAAAAACCCGCACGAGGTGACTCGCTCGTTTTTGAGCCAAGCCGTCATTCAAGTCGGTATCTAACGGTTAGAAACCGGTTCGAAACAGAAGAAAAATGATGATGGTATTTGATTACGCTTGGCGTAATAGCTTCATGGGCAGAATGCTGATTTGCCCAACACTCCAAGATCGCGAACAGCGCCGATTTCCGTGGGCATCGCCAGTGATCGCCATCATGATCATCATGCGTATGTACTGTATTGACATGTTGAGGCTCTAGAGTATGTACATCTATAGGTTGGCTTTCTTCGCCGCTTCTCGCGCCGTTGCTTCAGGAGGCGCCAACTCGCGAAGCGCGGCTTCTAATCTAGTGGTGATGGCCGCGTACAATGGCTTCTCCTTCTCCTGAGTTTCCCACGGTGCCTCCGATCCGATGACGCGGCACTCTGAGTATTTCTCGAAGAGATCTTCCAGGTCGATGGGGTCGCCCACACGAATGGTGACGTTGACGCCAGTTCTTGGGATGAGACTGAGTAGCTCGTCGTCGTCACCCTGGGGCAGCACTTGCTCCATATTCGAGTGGTAGAATGGGATCACGATCGGACGCACGTCAGCGCGGGCAATGAGCTTGGCGGTGCCCCACTTGAGGCACCCCAATTCATCAGCAGTAGGACCCTTGCGACCTCCAAGCACTACAGTGGCAATGAGTAAGTTGTCGTCCATGTAATTGCAGATCCACCAGCAACAGAAACTCACCCGCTCGCTGCTCGACCTTGCCTTCAGGGAACACGTGGACCCACGTGCCTTCCTGCACCTTCTCGAACAGAGCCTTCACCATCTACATGACGATGCGAACATCAGTCATTCGCAGCTGATACAGTACCCCGTTTGACAAAGGTATGGACGTACTGGCTGATCGACTCCGTTGCCACGCTTCACAGGTAAGACCTTGGCTGCGAAGAAGAAGGCGCTACTCACACGACCAAGCGTGTAGCTGTACTCTTGGCTGTAGTGGAGAGATCGAAGTTCAGAGTCACGCATGCATCTTGCACGACAGGGGGATCAAATGGGTTGGAACGAACGTCACGAAGCCCCAGCGCGTCTTCGACGGGCGCGTGTACTTCCACGGGAGCATGCTACACATACACACAATCCACTTAGACCAATCGCGAAACACAAAGTCCAAGCCGCTATAGTTTACGTACGTGGCGATCACGGCCGGGTCGTCCAGCATCGACGAGTGGTTCGACACCGTGATCAGCGCCTGCTTGCGTGGTCGCTCCTCCTGTGCACGGAGCAGCTTCTCGAGCCCTTCAACCGTCGTGGTGTTCAACAAATTGAGGGTGAACTTGGAGTTGAGCGTGCACAGAAGAATGAGCGGGAGGCGGCCGATGTCGTGGAGCCATTCGGGACACACGTCGTGGCGGCGGTCGGCGTCAAACATGCCGTCCGCCATGTCCGGCCGTGGCGCGTCCAGATAGAGCGACGCCATGCCCGCGCCCAGCGCGCCGGCGCCAGTGAGCGCCGCGCCCTTCACCGCACGACGCAGCATTCGCTCTTGGTGGATGCCGCTGTGCTGGTGGTCCTGTGATTGGAGTGTAGTGAACAGTGTACCGGTAGCTCGTCGGCACGAAGCTCGTCAGAATTCAGCGGAAACCAACAACACGTAACACTGGGCGTAACAGCCGAACGGGAATGGTTGTCAAATCAGTTCCTAACTGCGCTCGTTTGACAGTCAGGCTGATACGAACATGGGTACGCTGGAATGCTCGCATGATGACTCGCACGGTGGCGGTTCACGCCAAGCTGATCCGATTGTGGCGAAGCGATTGTGGCACTTGAGTTGAACAGAGAAGACGGCACGGAGCCCTGGAACGAATGGAGCTGTAGGTACATTCACTGCACACTACAGTGGCTCGTATGGTGGTCAGCTCTTACAGATTCATACACTGCACTGCTCCAACGGGGAGAGTGCCGCCATAACTGCCAACGGATCTGGTGGCCGTGGCTAGTCGAGGCTGAGGATGAGGATGAGACAGAGTTGAGGCAGCAGCCGTGGGTGCACTCGCCCGATCTGCAATCTACCCTGCTCGTTCATCGTGAAAATGTAGGTTTATTGAGAGGCAATGGATGATTGCAAGACCCTGGTAGTTTGGGCAGCATAGTTCCCGCAGCGGGCCACTGTATGTAAATCAGGATGAGATCTTCGCCATAATTCTCCTGGAGGAAGCTTGAAAGGCAATAGGCAACAGACTCTCGTGGTGCTTCCTCAAGGGTTCATTTGGTCGGAGGGTAGTAGAGCCTCATGCAGGCTGCATGACTCGTGCGAGGGACCAGCAGAGAGGTCGTGCACGTCGTATGCTGGATCCAGTGAAAGGATCTGCATCCGTCTGCAGTGACGATCACAGGTTTTCCGCTTACGGCAAGTGCCCTTGCCGTTACACCGCGATTATGACAAAGCACTATTTTTACCAATCATGAGCGACTATCAGACGCACTCCAACCATTTTATCCAATCCTAGGACATCATGTCTAGGGGACCTCTACCCCTAGCGGTGTAAATCTCGTCCCGGTGCCACTTCAAGAGCTGATTACGGCAAGCTGCACGTTTTGCCACAACCTGTCATCAGCAACACGCCAAACCCCCATATTTTGCTCAATCTATGTATTTTCATGATCACTATGGTATGTTCTCAATGAAATTAACATATCGCTTTACACGGGGTATGTATTTTATTACTACCCGACGCTGTCGTGTTGGTGTGGTGACGCCACTTCCACGCAGATGAGTGAGGAATCCGCAAGCCAATGAGATGCCACATCCCCCGACCTATGGAAGCTCTTCGACCCGACCGGCGGCTCCTGTCTCTCCCCGTCCACACCTCGTGGCTTGTGGGCACGCTCACGGCGTTCCTTCATGCCTTGATCAAGCCTGCGTTCCCTCGCGCATCCATGCCGTCAGTTCCGAATCCGCGGCGTTCACCACATTGCGCGTCGTTCGACCACCACCACAAATGGCGTCGCCTGTGCCCGACACGGAGACGCAGTTCGTGCGCATCGACACGAATGGAGAAGAAGAGCAAACAACCAAGACCGTGGCGTTTGCGTCCTCGGCTACAGCCACCGCGACGGCGCCGGAGCTGCTGGCCAAGGGCTCGCACGTGCTCCACGAGTACGTGGCCACGCGCATGGAGACGGCGCTGGGCCGCGCCATGCCGCGCATGGAAGTGCGCTTCCGCAACTTGTCCATCACCGCCGACCTGGTGGTCAAGGCCGACGCGTCGGCTGCGTCGTCGTCCTCGGAGTTGCCGACGCTTCCGAATGAGATCAAGAACGCCTTCCGCGGACTGCGCGCCAAGAAACACGTCGTCAAGAAGCACATCCTCCAAGACATCAGCGGCGTGTTAAAGCCTGGAAGTATGATGCTCGTGCTGGGCCAGCCAGGCTCCGGCAAGTCGTCTCTGCTCAAGACACTCAGTGGTCGTTTCCCATTGTCCAAGACTGTGGATATCCAAGGAGACATCACGTTCAACGGCAAGCCGCAGCAAGCGCTCACGCACCAATTGGCGCAGTTTGTCGCCTACGTGACGCAGCACGACCAGCACTACGGCTCGCTGACGGTCAAGGAGACGTTCGAGTACGCGCACAAGTTCTCTGGCACTGCTTTGCCCAGCCATTCGGCGGAGCTGCTGCAGCAAGGGACGCCCGGCCAGGTCCAGGACGCCAAGCAGGCCATCCAGTCACTGTTTCAGCACTACCCAGAGGTCGTTCTCCACCAATTGGGACTGGAAAACTGCCAGGATACGATGATTGGCGACGCGATGACGCGTGGTGTGTCAGGCGGCGAGAAGAAGCGCGTCACGCTGGGCGAGATGGAGTTTGGGCTCAAGTACGTGACGCTCATGGACGAGATCTCGACGGGTCTGGACAGCGCCGCGACCTACGACATCGTCAAGACCCAGCGCAGCATCGCCGACAACTTCAAGAAGACCATTGTGATGTCGCTGCTGCAGCCTGGACCAGAGGTCTTTGAGATGTTTGACAGCCTGATTCTGCTCAACGAAGGCCACGTCATGTACAACGGACCACGCGCCGAGGTCGTGGCGTACTTTGAGGCACTGGGTTTGGTATGTCCGCCGCACCGAGACACAGCGGACTTTCTCATGGATCTCGGCACGAGCCAGCAGACCCAGTACGAGCAAAAGCAGCTTGGGAAATCCATCCCTCGCCATGCGGCGGAGTTTGGTGCGATCTACAAGGACTCGCAGATCTACAGCCGCATCAAGGTGTCGCTGGACGAACCGCAGGACCCAGCACTGGCCAAGGACATTGAAGACCACGTGGATCCAATGCCGCAGTTCCAACAGTCGTACTGGGACAACACGCTCACGTTGTTTGGTCGGCAGATGAAGATCGCACTGCGTAACAAGCCGTTCCTGCTTGGTCGCGCGATTATGGTCGTCGTCATGGGGCTTCTGTACTCGTCCGTGTTCTATCAGTTCGATGCACGCGAGGTCCAGGTCGTGATGGGCACCGTGTTCGCGTCCGTGCTGTTCCTGACGCTCGGCCAGTTCTCGGGACTCCCGTCCATGATGCTGTCGCGTGATATCTTCTACAAGCAACGCCGTGCCAACTTCATGCGGACGTCCAGCTACGTCGTGTCGTTGCTCGTGAGTCAGATCCCACTGGCGATCATCGAGACGCTCGTGTTTGGGTCGATGATGTACTGGATGTGTGGCTTCGCGAACTCGCTCCTCGCGTTCGTCAACTTTGAAGTGCTGCTCGTGCTCACTAACCTCTGCTTCACAGCGTGGTTCATGGTCATCTCTGCGTGGGCTCCAGATCTCCATGTCGTCGAGCCTGTGGCTCTGGTGACGCTGCTGTTCTTCATTCTGTTTGCCGGCTTCGTGATCTTCAAGAGCCAAATGGCCAGCTACTTGGTGTGGCTGTACTGGATCGACCCCATGGCCTGGAGTGTGCGCGCGGTGGCTGTGAACCAGTACCGTGCGCCAGAGAACGACAAGTGTCAGTTCGGAGGCCGAGACTACTGCCTGCTCACCGGCGGCCTGAACATGGGCGAGTACTACTTGTCGCTGTACGACATGCAGACCGAGAAGTACTGGATCTACTACGGCATGATCTACCTGGTCATGTGTACGCTGCTGTTCCTCGTGATTGCCTGGTACTTGCTCGAGTACAGACGCCAGGAAGTCGGTGAGCACCATGGATCCGTCCACTCGAGCGGCTCGTTCACCGAGGAGCAGGAGGAAGGTGAAGCTCGGTCGTCCAAGACTCAAGGTGCGATTCCATACGGCGAGCTCAAGTCACCACAGCCAACGGAGACGGCCATTGAAGTCTCGATGAACCGTGAGAAGAACTTCGTTCCTGTGACACTGGCGTTCAAGGACCTGCGATACTCAGTGCCAGACCCTCAGAACCCGAAGCAGAGCATCGAACTCCTCAAGGGCATCACTGGCTACGCGCTCCCAGGCTCTGTGACGGCGCTCATGGGTGCGTCTGGTGCTGGTAAGACGACGCTCATGGACGTGATCGCTGGTCGTAAGACTGGCGGAACGATCCAGGGATCGATTCTCATCAACGGCTACGAGGCCACGGACATCGTGATCCGCCGAGCGACCGGATACTGTGAACAAGTGGACGTCCACTTGGAAAGCGCCACATTCCGTGAGGCGCTCACCTTCAGTGCGTTCCTGCGTCAGAGCAGCACGGTGTCAGAAGCCAAGAAGTACGACACCGTCAACGAATGTCTGGAGCTGCTCGACATGGGCGGTATCGCCGACCGTGTGATTCGTGGCAGCACGATCGAACAGCGCAAGCGCCTCACGATTGGCGTGGAGCTGGCTGCGCAGCCAAGTGTGATCTTCTTGGACGAGCCAACGAGTGGTTTGGATGCGCGCTCGGCCAAGGTGATCATGGACGGCGTCCGCAAGGTCGCCAACTCGGGCCGCACGATCGTGTGTACGATCCACCAGCCGTCGGCCGAGGTGTTTTACGTCTTTGACAGCCTCTTGCTGCTGAAGAAGGGAGGTGAGACCGTGTTTTACGGAGACCTGGGTCCAAACTGCATCACGCTGATCGACTACTTCGAGACCATTCCGGGTGTGAAGCCATTGCCGGCGAGCTACAACCCAGCGACGTGGATGCTTGAGTGTATCGGTGCCGGCGTGAGCAACGAAGTCACGGCGGAGGTGGATTTCGTGGAGTACTTCAAGTCCAGTCCGCAGCACAAGCTTCTCATCGATGACATGGACAAGGAAGGCGTCTCACGTCCGTCGCCGGGCATGCCACCGCTCAAGTTTGCGAGCAAGCGTGCTGCTACAGCGGCGACGCAGTTCAAGTTCTTGCTGCAGCGTTCGTTCAACTTGTACTGGCGCACGGCCTCGTACAACCTCACGCGGTTCATGATTTCTCTGTGTCTCGCGCTTCTATTCTGGCTCGTATTTGGTGGTGCCGAGTACAAGTCGTACCAAGGCATGAACTCGGGTCTCGGCATGGTCTTCCTCACGTCGCTCTTCAACGGCATCGTCTCGTTCAACAGCGTGCTGCCGATTGCAAACGAAGAGCGCAACGCGTTTTACCGTGAGCGTGCGTCGCAGACCTACAACGCGTTCTGGTACTTCCTGGGCTCGACGATCGTGGAGATCCCGTACGTGTTCACGAGCGGGCTGCTCTTCACGGTCGTGTTCTTCCCGGCCGTGGGCTTCACGGGCTTCACCACGGGCGTGCTGTACTGGATCAACGTGTCCATGCTCGTGCTCATGCAGACGTACTTTGGCCAGTTCCTCGCGTACGCTTTGCCAACCGTCGAGGTCGCCGCGATCATTGGCGTGCTGCTGAACTCGGTGTTCTTCCTGTTCATGGGCTTCGTGCCTCCGTCGTCGCTGCTGCCGAGCCGCTACACGTGGATGTACTACGCTACACCACAGCGATACCCGTTCGCGATCCTGTCGGCCCTCGTCTTCAGTGACTGCGACCTCAACCCGATCATCAACCCTGCCACGGGCGAAGTGCTGCAGGAGGGAGGCTCGAAGCTCGGCTGCCAGATCCTCGCGAACACGCCTGTGGACCTCGGCACGATCACAGTCAAGGGCTTTGTCGAGAACGTGTTCAAGATGAAGTACGACGAGATCTGGCCCAACTTTGCGGCCATGATCGGCTTCATCTTCCTCTTCCGACTGCTCGGCCTGCTCGCGCTGCGCTTCATCAACCACCAGAAGCGGTAGCCGCCCAAGTCTCCACCAGTTCCTAGACGTGAGACCATCATCACTATCATCATCACCATACATGTATCCGTCTGAGGTCACTCGCTCTGTGTGTCAGTCTCCTTTCTGAATCAGGTGACGCGTCTCTAGACACACACACGAGCTCTATTCTTGGGCACAAGTGGTGACACACGAGACAAGGCCGCGTTCGCTTTCACTTCACAACGGCACTACCAAGGCTTCGCGACCCTGGAGAAGCAAAATGGCGGCTCTCACGGCTCTCACGGTCTCCATGGGGCCGCCGAGGTCGCTGTCCTACTTGCAGCCTGGCTCACCGCTCGCGAGGAGGCGTTTGTCCTCGTTTCAGTCGATGTCTTCGTCTCGAATAGGAGAGGAACCGATCCGCCCGCCTGTAGGGGACCACGTCGTGCTGCTTCTCCAGGAATGGCTCACGATCATCAAGTTCCCAGCCACGCTACGTTGTTTACTGGACGAGTACGCTCACGTGCTCAAGCACGCGCCGCCGGCGATGGACAAGTGGTTCGAGATGACGCAGCAACTTGATCTTCAGACGTTCCAGACACAAGACGCGATGGCAAACCCAGCGTTGCTGGAGCGGGTCGTGGATCAGACATTTGCAAAGGCCCGGCATCGTAAGGAGCTCACAAAGCAGACAGCGCCAGTCTTCGTGAGCAGTAAACGGCCATTGACTGCATCAACAGCGCTCAAGTTTGCAAGCAAGAGGTCCCTACCCATGGGCTCAGCGATCGTCCAAAGCAAGAGCACGTCGGTTTTGCCCGGTTCCCCGGCATTCCGTCCCAAGTCAGCGGCGATCGTTCCCAGTTCCAGCAAAAGCACGTCTGACTTACTACTACAGACCGACAAGAGCCTCACCAAGCTGACTCGGCTGAACGAGAATGGCGTGACCACGACTCAAGTCAGCAACAACAACAACCAGCCAAGTCCGAAGAAAGAGAGTCTCACGTCCCAGCTTCGTCGTGGAAGCTCTCGGCCGATCAGTGCAGCGCCGGGTTCGCTGACTCCACACCGCGACAGCCAATCTGGTAGTGCACTGAAATTGACCTCAGCTTCAGCGGCCTCACCATCATCACTAGGAGCGAGGACGTCAGTCAGTGGGCAGGCGAGTCCGACAGCAAGTCCCGCTCAGAAGCGATCGTCCAGAATGCTGACGCTGAAATCATCATCAAGCTCGCAAATGTTGACGACACCAAAGGATACCTCCCGTCAGAGTGAGGCACCGGAGACCCAAGGCAACGACAAGGAAGACCGACCAGCTGAAGACGACGCAGAGGCCGCTGCTCAAGTCGCACCAGAGGTTCAGCCGGTCATGGAGCTCGAAGACATGAATGAAGAGCGGCTGACAGAGCATTTTGGCGCGTTTTCCACAGGCACGATCAAGAAACTGCGACGCGTCCTGGCCAAATCGAGTGCGCACTCGCAGGATATGCAGCGCACACGCAAAGCCATGGAAAAGATCAAGCTGCGAGCACAGCAGCAGCACGACCGCAGTGCGTTTGCGGCTCAGCAAACCGATCTTCTCAGTCTCACGATGGACTCACTGACCAAGGAGCCGTGTTCGCTGTGTCGCTACGTGTTCCTCAAGAAAAACTTGACCACAAAAGTCAGCTACAAGAGTATTTGCGACCTTCGCGCGCACTGGGTGGCCACCAAGCGCGAACAACTCGAGGTCAACGGCCTCGGACCAGAGACTGAGGACAACGAAGCGAGTAGACAAGGGTATGACGATCTCATCGACCAGCAAGCTCAGGCGCAGCCACTCGAGTCGGCGCAGCAGATCTCTCATCTATACGATGAAGTGCCGGTCTGTGTGTTCTGCGCGCAGTTGGTGCTGGATTTTTCATCGTACCGTCCGACGTCGGCACAGCAAAAGCAACGGCGAGAGGAAAAGAGACGACTCGCAGTGGAACAGCACAAGCAGCGAGAGATACAGCGGCAGCGGGACAAGATCAAGTGTGATCCGCTGGATTTCCACTCGTACGAGCTCAATAGTGACGACGAAGAGGGCGAAAGTGAGACCGAGGAAGTGCTGGAAGTGGACGCCGACGGTCGCGTGAGCGTCGTGAGACGGAGACGAAGACGGCGACGCACAGCGCGGACACCGGCACAGACAGGCTTCGTGTCCAAGAAGATTCACTACGACCACTTACGCAGCCAAAGCGTCCACGCGCTGAACCGCAAGGAGTGGGAGGTGATCTCCCAGCAGCAGCCGCAGGGCTGAATTTAATGGAATCTTCCCATATCTCTGTATTTCTTTCCTCTACTTGATGTGCTTGAGGATCATCTCCAGCAGTCCGTTGGGGTTGTCGATGTGGACCCAGTGGTCCGAGTTGGGCAGCACATGGTGGAACACGCGGTGGTCTTTGAGGGCGTCCATGCGCTTGACGATCTCGGGCGTCCACATCTTGCTGCGGTCTGCCTGGACAAAGTGTAGTTCGGATTCCTCTGGGACGTTTTCGACCACCGGCCACAAGTCGACTTCCAGGAACGACTCGAAGAGCTGCTCGATCACAGGCACGTCCATCTTCCACTCGTAGGTCTCCGGCGCCGCTGACAGCATCTTGAGGTTCGTGGTGAGCCACTGGGCCTCGCCGAGGCTGATGCCGCGCTCCTGGAGGTCCACGATGAGCTGCTTCTTCGACAGGATCGGCAAAGGAATCGACTTGAGCACGGGCAGCACCCGCTCAATCGAAGCCGTGACCTTGCGGTACGCGTAGTCGTTGGCCGCTGCGAGTTACAACAGAAAAGAAGGTCATTAGCAGTGTCCCAGGGACGACTAGACGGATAGAAACGTAACGTACCGCTTCCAGGCAGCGAGTCCAGCACCCAAACCTGCTGCGGGATCTTCCACGCTTGCCGCTCGGCCTCCTCCAGGTATTTGATCGCGATCTTGCCGCCGAACGAGTGGCCGAGCACGGCGTCAGGCTCAACGTTCAGCTCCTCCGCGAGCGCGCTACAACAATAAAGACATCCCAATCAGTGGGAGCTCATGCAAGCTACTGTAGGGACTGATAAACGGACGTACAGCACGTCATTCGCGCAGGCTTGGATCGTGTGCGGGCCTTGCATGGACGGAGAGTCGCCGTGGCCTGCACAACCGAGAGAGAGAGAACCAATCAGCGTCCTTCCAGCTTAGAATATAATACAAATTATCCGCGCTTGTACGCACCGCGGTGGTCCAGCGCCACGAATCGCCAGTCGGGGCGTGCGCTCACGAGCTTCTGCGAGAACGTGCGCCAGTTGAGCTTGTTGCCTGACGAGGATCCGACCAAAGGAAGTCATCCGTTAGGGTGCCCTACACGCAATTAAACCCTCATCTAAACAGCCACACGCACCGAGGATGCCGTGCATGATGAACGCCGTCTTGCTGGGCGCGTAGCTTTGCGTCGTGTCCTCAAAGACGCGATACGCCAGCGAACTCTGGTTTCTCGCCGCCATCATCTTTGACCGCGTCGCGCTGTTCACACAGAGACGCAAATCCACCGCAACCACCGTGAGTGCAAGCCCATGGATGTCAGCTTACACATCTCACAGTTGCGCTACGCACCGCATGAGAGCCGCAGCGTGCACGGAGCCGCCGCGTGTCGTCCACATCCTTATTTTTCTGCTTGGGTTTGCCTCGCTTGTCAAATGCAGTGTGAGTGAGCTGCTCACAGTCAAGTCGGACGCCAGTCGAAGAGTGACGTCACGTCACAGCGGCTGGTTTTTCAGCCAATAGAATAGCAGTAATTGCACGATATAAGCCAATCAGAATTGAGTAATCTGCACATGTCGCACATTGTGGCTGGTGTGGATCATCTAGGAGACTCTCGATGGAGAAAGCGAAGCCATGATTGAGGAACCAAGCGCCAGAAGCGAATGTTGCTGCGCTCTTCTGGATACGGCGCTATTCTAATTTAGCAAGGAAGTATTGTATCTGCCCAAAGATACCCACGGTCACCCAATGGTCCAGTGGTTACCAAGGTGTTATGGGACGGCACGTCTGAAGCACCACTGCAGTCTAGAGAAATCCTACAGCTGAGGCTTTAGCCTCCACCTCCGATGAGTGGTTACCCTTCCACCACTACAGTCTATTCCTGTGTTTGGATGCCCGCTCATTTCATACAGCTAATTTTGGCTGTTGCATGGTCTGGGAGGGCACTACAGTACTGTATCAGAGCAGCAGCAATCGATTCCTGCTTCCTTGCACAGCTCGGCTCGTGCCCGTGCCTCTCTACAACGTCTCGTGTGGAGTCTCATGAATTCAACGTCGCTCATTCTTCGACGCACCTCCCACAGACACGCTTCCAGTCGTTGGGATCGTTTCTCACCACCAGCTTCCTTTCTGAGAGGCGCCCCTCGTTGAAGATGCGGACGAGCCAACCCTGGCGAAGCTGGTTGAACGGCGTCGTGCTCCTACTGGTGACCGTGCAGGCAGCCACCTTTTCCCCCAACCACTTCCTGGGCAAGTGTCTCGATGAAGCGTGGGTGAAGCAAGTTGAGAAGGCACACAACATCTCGTCCACGTCGCGCGACAGCAAGAACCGTCTCGACCATCCGCATCTCCACGCGGCGCTAAAGACCAAGCGGTACACGATCACGGATCCTCGCATCAACGGCGTGCCTATCACACAGTTGTACAACAGCAACTGCAGCTTGACCCCGTTCAAGTTCTGGGGAGTCGATTCGGTCGTCGATGCGTCGACCGGCGCCATCAAGGACAAGGGCCGAGTGGACGGCTCGATCGTGTTGGAGTGGAAGGGCTGGGTGAGTTACCAGCTCACAGCATTGACGTTTGCGATCATCGCGAGAGATGTGCTCGGGTACGAAGTGTCGTTGCTCAAGACCTCCGAGTCTGGTCTCATGGCCGAGCGCATGTCAGCGTCAGGCACAGGGCTCTGCTCGCCTGTGCACGTGAACGTCGAAGAGTGGGGACGCAAGTACGACACGTACTCGAGTGAGAACTACAAGTGCGGTGTCCACAGTTACGCGGGGCGGTCGGGCCTGTATACGACCAAGAAATTTGTTGAGGAAGGCGAGGATCCGACCAAGTACTCGCCCGAGTTTAGTGCCGATTTTTGGCGCGACTACGCCAAGAGCGAACTGCTCATCAATGCTCTCGACTCGAATCTGCTGCGTCAGAACTCTGCGTATTACCCGCCGACGGAGACTGGTGTCTGCGACGACAACACCTACGGCTGTTTGAACGCGTGCTCCAAGACGGACACGTGCACGGCGCGTGAGATAGCCAGGAAAAAATGTCTCGCGGTCGCGCTCATGTACAGCTACTACGAGAATGGCTACATCGAGGCCGTGCTCGCCAACAAAAAGATCCCGTCGTACCATTGCTATCTCGGCTGGGAAGCTACGGAAAGCTACGCGATCGAGATGGAAGCCACAGGTGTGCCCGTGCTGTTCTACCATTACGAGCCCGACCCGTTCCATTTCGTACACGCCAACAAGTTTGAACGAGTATTTCTACCGCGTGCACAGCCAGAACTCACGGCCTTGGCGACTGGCACGTACGGAGAAAACGGGTACGGCAATGCGACTGGAAACCCCGTGGCGGTCGACCTGCCAGTCACGACACTGAGCATTTACGCCGCCTCTCTCATCCTGGATCACGGTCCGGTTGCCGTGCTGCTGTCACGAATGTCCCTGTCGGAAGCAGACATGAACTCACAGCTCAAGATTTATGTTGACCTCACCAACGATATGTCCAAGGCAACGGAGGCCGACGATATCAACTTTAGCACGGCGTGTCAGTGGGTCCGTGACAACTATATGATCTGGAAGCTTTGGCTTGACCGACAGCCCATGTGCAGCATCCTCGAGCATATGAAGTTCACATTCAACAACTGCAACAGCACTCAACCGCGTGAGATCGTGTACTCGTGGATTGTTCCGGACCCGACAGACGCCACCAAGCCGTGGATGTGTGACGGTGGCATGCCGCTGCCTGCAGTACGCAAGACGAGCCGCTCGTGCCAG